>JARZZO010000002.1:41618049-41918049 GCA_030544215.1 Zantedeschia hybrid cultivar | reverse complement strand
GGCTAGTGTCTCTCTCTGCATCACAAGGGTTTTTTCATAAAAATGAGTTGGACAACCTCATACCCGAATTCAGAAATCAAACTTCTCACCAAATCCCTAATCTGGAGAAGCAGGTCACTCGTCTGCAGAACCAGAATCTCATTATGATTCTTTAGGATCTGCACAGCTTCAGTTTCAGGCATCTGTTGCAGGAATATCACTAAGGTTAGTCCATGGAAAATTTGAGTGAAATAGATTGAAGGGTTTGAGTGATGTACCCGCCGCGCATCCAGAAACATGCGGTCTGAGTACCGCCGGGCATAATCCCCCATGTATCTGAAGCTGTTTCGCAAGGATTTATCCTCCTGCAGGGCATCCCCGGTGCGGTGCCACACTTCAATCTCAGCCCGCCTTACCACTCGCCAATCCTGACCAATAGTAGAAGATCGGCGACGACCGCGGTTCATATCAGGATAGGTCGGATAGGCGAGCAGAGGTTGATGCCATCCCCAGGTGCGGTAGGCCATCCAGACAAAGAGGCCGTCACAAATGTTCACGCACAGCAGGGGCACCTCTCTCCGAAACTGAGAGAGGCTCTGGGACACCCATGGATGATCGGCCAGGTCCTCCTCTGCATATGGCATCCACACCACCTGAGTGAAACAAAGGGTCAGACCTTATCATTTGTTCAGATGCACATATACCTCAAATCACTCACCATATGAGGAGGAAATGTGTCGAGCTGGGCGCGGATGTCCTCTACGCGGTACATCACGGGGCGATAATCCCGGATCATCTCCCACCGCGCCATGAGAGGGGTCCATCCCTCACGATCTGCAGAAACGGTCCCCCGGTCGATGGGGAAGCGGGTGTAACCCCAGATCTGCAAGGAACAACACAGTCAGTGCCAATCAACATAAGTGAGGAAGGAGATCCACAACTAAGAGGATTACCTGAAGAAAAGGGGTGAATCCACCCAAGTTGCCAAAGCCCTGACGGTAGCTCACCAGATGGGAGAAAAGGTGACCCAGCATCGCAGCTCCCCACACCATCTTCTTCGCCGCTTGAAGGTCCTCCAACAGCGGCAAGTACTTCAGATTGACCTTATCTGAAGCCGTGGCAAATAGCAGCCTCCCGAAGAGGAACAAGAGAAAGATCCATAGGTTCTCGTTGTCCAAGCGGCCATCCAGGTCCAAGAGCGCCTCCACTCTCTCGGCGAAAGCCTCCAGAGTCTCGCTCGGCATCCGCCGTACCCGGCTCAACCCCACAGACCGAGCGAAATGTCCGAGGGGTATGTGAGATAGCGCTCCTTGGACCCGGTAATACCCCTCGCCTAGGAGTCGATCTGACAGCTGCCTGTAATCCCTGAGCTCGGGACCCACTACCGGATCCCCAATGACCGGCAAGCCCGTCAAGAAGGAGACGTCCTCCAGTGTGGGCAGCATGTGTCCCCACGGCATGATGAAGGCCCTGCATCTGTCATCCCAGCACTCCCGCAGAGCCACTAAGAAGGGCGCATCCACCATGAACGATCGGATCCGGAATAGCGGCCCGAACCCAAACGCGTCCACCTAGAAAAGGAGCCGATCGGGCAGCGCATGGTACCAGGCCCAGACCAACTCCCAAGAAACTTGGCCTCGGACTCTTTGTGGACCGTGAAAATACCAACAAAATCAAAAGTTAGGGGCATGAGCATATATAGAGATTTGGAGTAGGCAAGGCAGCTAGCCCACCGTCCGTACAGGTGGACGACGGAGCCCTCCGCCATCCGCCCGCACGGGTGGCGGGCTCGCCCGCCGTCCGCGCGGACGGGCGGCGGCTCCGCCTGCCACCCTCACCGTGGTTCCAAAACAGAAGAACAAAAAAAACTCACCTTCTTCTTCTTCTTCGGGGGCACCTCTCCGTTGCCGCCGCCTTCTCCATCACCTTCTCCTTCTCCTTCTTCTTCCTCTCCATCAGCTCCGTCATCCTCCTCTTCATCTTCCTCTGTTGCCGCCGTCCTCCCTTCTTCTTATTCTTCCTCTCCGGCGCGAAGCGACTCCTCCTCGTCGTCGCCGCCGACATCCTCCTCGCCGCCGCCGCCGCCGCCGCGGACGTCCACCTCGTCGCCGCCGCCGCCGCCACTGGAGCTCGCTCCATCGCCACCGCCGGTCCTCCTCTTCCTAAGGGAGCGGGGAAGCCAAACTCTCGCCATGGATGGAAGGGTGGGAAAATTTTGGAACCGGAGAAGAGGAAGAAAGGGGTAGGGGTGGAGAACAATAGAACCCAGGGCTTCTTAAAGCCATCCGCCTGGCCGCCAGCGTGGACGGCCACGCGCCTGGCCATCCGCCGGCGTGGACGGCCAGCCGCCTGGCCGTTCGCCGCCGTGGACGGCCACGCGCCTGGCCGTCCGCCGCCGTGTACGGCCACGCGCCTGGCCGTCCGCCACGTGGACGGCCAGCGGGCTGGCCGTCCTCCAGCGCGGACGGCCATGGCCGTGGCCGTCCCACGCGTCCGCCAATGTGGGCGGTTTGCTTAAATCTTTGGAGGGGAATTTCCAGAAAAATAAAATTGGTATTATTCACTGAAAATTCAATGGGTACATTATTCCAATGCCCTACGGCCCATGAAAAAGGCACATACAGCAGGTCGTACATTGGTTAAATAGTTCACATATCTTTTGACTTCCTCTGAAGTCTTTGCTACATCAAGACGGGCTTTTGTGAATCTGGAGTGACGGCGCCATGCACGCCGGAGTCGCTCTATTGCTTGCGCCTCTCTCGCGTACCCTGTATGTCTCGGCACGATTAGTGTGTCATGCAAAGCAGGGAGTGGCACCTGTCTGGGAACTCCGATCTGAAGATGGCAACGATGTCCTTGGTACACGGCTAACTCGTCAGGGCCAATTAGCCAGAACTCACGCTCACGAGAAGCCCTTGTGGTGAACTCCATGTCTCGAAGGATCATCGGGACAAAGATAAATTTCTCCACGGGCAGGAAGTTCAGGTAATCACGCCAGTCGTCCCTCATCTTGAGATGAGCCGTGAGACACCTGACTTGATCTTCGGGACCAAGAAGCGAGCGTGCAGGATACCATGCGCTGTGCTGAAAAATCCTGGAGGCGGAAGTTACTTTTTCATCAAAATCAAAGGATACATGCATCTCCATCCACAATTGTAAGGTGAACAAGCTTCCCCTCACAGATCGCCCCATGCTCATGTGGCTGAGCCCTCCATACAGGTGTGATAAGATCGCTGGGGCGAGAGAATGGCCTCTCCACAACAAGCTCAGCACGCTCACATACTCCCTCTCTAGCACAGAACCTGTAGTGGGAAACCATAAGACTCCCCTAAGAACTAGGCATAAACCTCGCATCAGCCTCTCAGATTCGACCGTCTTGCGCTTAATCTCTCGGATCAACCAGTACGCAAGGCGGTCGACGAGGATTCCTCGACTATTAGTCATGCGGCATACCTCCCGTTTGTCCTACACTAATCGACAAAGATTTCCTGCCATGCAGGCAAACCAGAGGGATCACCGGTGGCTAGGCCCTCCCAGCCATAGAAGGTTTCTACCTCCTCCAGCAAAACTGTTGCCTCGAACTCTCGGAACATGAACGTGTGCGTTTCCGGATGCCACAGCTCGAGCAGTGCACCCAGCCCCTCCCAGTGCCAGTGGATGAAAGCGAACCACTTTGCAAACACAATGGAACGGGTCAAATTCCACCAATGCATATAGACCCTCATGCCTAGGGTAATCACGTCCAGCAGGGCCGCAAGCCATGCATACTTGCAAGTATGCCAAGCGTCAGGGAATTTGGGAAGAGGCTGCAGGATAACCAAGGGTCAAGAGAGAGAGGAGAGAGCCAAGGCAAACAACACAAAGGTTTGAGCATACCTGTCCGTGGGCCACCAGGTTGCTGAGGTGGCCTTCCACATCAGATAGGACTTGAGGATCCATAGCAGTAGTGCGAGCAGAAGGTGAAGCCATCTTTTCACATAAAACTTGAGTTTTGGAAGAAAGCCCCGCGACAACCCTCCCCTTTTAAGGCCACGGGATAATTACAAACTTTCCCACGTCCCATAAGAGACGGAAGAGCATGCATGTCTTTTTCCCCTCTCGAAACTAAACATTTGCTTCTCATTCTCCTGCAGTTTTATGTTTAATGTTGTGATCATTGAATATGTGAACATTGCTAATGTGTGTTTTTGCAGCTGCAGGAAATCTGAGGCAAGTAGGATTGAAGACACATGAGGCTAATAACTTCGGGCGTATTGTAAGGACTGAGGTTTCGGGTTCGGTTTTCGGGTCGGTTTCGGGCCGGATCCCCTGGGTCGGACCTTGCGGGGTCTGGAGAATTTCTTCTGAATGACGTCTACACATCACGACGCCTTTCAAACGGCGTCTTGATAGGTGGACGCCATTTAGGCGATTTGCTGTTGTGCCACGTGGGCGCTACGTGGGCGGGTTTCGGGCCGCGAGAGTACGGCCCCTGTCTTGTCGTTTGAATAGCGTCCATGATGGACGACGCGATTCAGACTGCCACCCTGCGATGTCAGTGTACGGTGCCTGACATGTCAGCTGAACGGCGTCCATGGTGGTCGACGCGTTTCAGACAGCTGTCAGTACGGCCCGTCCTGTCATCTGATAGGCGTCCTTCTCGCTCGACGCGTTTTAGGTAGTTTCTGATGACCCCCGCGAGCCCTCCTTTCTTTCCCTCATTTCTCACCTCTCGCTCTCTCTCCTCTCCCTGTCCGCCTCCTCCGACCCCTCTCTTTCCCTTTCCCTTCCTCTTCTTCCTCTTCCACCACTCCAACGCCTCCCTACCTCTCACCTCTGCCACCACCACTTCCTTCGCGGCGTTCCATTCTCCGGACGGCGGCCGACGTCCCGGCGGAGTGGCGACGTTCTCGGGGGTACCGGCGGCGGTCTGCGGCGCGGCGGTTGGGCGACACGGAGCCAGGAGGAGTTCAAGTATCCGGTAGGGGGACGAACCTTGTATGTGTTGCTCGTGCTTTCCTAGGCGTGTTTTGATGTGTTTTGGGCTAGATTGAGCATGTTTAGGGGGGTGTTCTTGAGGGTATGGCCGTGTTCCTGTATGTGGTTTTGTAGTAGGTTTGTGGGGGGTGAACTTCTCTTTCTCCCCCTTCTATTTTGGAGGCTTTTCGGGGCGATTGGTGTTAAAGGAGAAACCCTCGGTTCGAACCAGGGAACCAGGTTTCTGGCGCTAAACGGCGTCGTGCCTGGTCGACGCCTTTCAAAAGGACGTCAAGGCAGTACGACGCGTTTTAGGGCAGAAACCTCCCCGTTCGAGGTTTCACGAGTTAGGGTTTCTGGCGCTAAATGACGTCATGGATGGACGACGCCTTTCAAAAGGACGTCGGGCCATCATGACGCCATTTAGGCAGGAAATCACCCCGGCTGAGGGTCCGTCCACTCGGGATTCTGGAACTAAAAGACGTCATGGGTGGACGACGCGATTTGAATGGCGTCGGGTAACCATGACGCCTTTTAAGGAAGAAATCCCTTGGGTAATGTTTTCCTGAAATTCTGGATTTATCAGCTGAATGGCGTCGGAGGATGTCGACGCCTTTCAAAAGGCGACTTCTGGTGTCGACGCCTTTTAGGCCAGATTCCTGTGGCCTCTGTTTTATGAATCAGTTTAGGGAACTTGAATGGCGTCGGCCTTGGGCGACGCGATTCAAAGCAGAACAACACTAATTCATGCCAGTAAAATGTACATACTGCTAGATAGTTGGTTAGTGCATGCTCTAGTATACTTGGTTTCTTTATGATCGGATGGCACTGCGTTGTGTGTAGTGCGATCGCGGGCTTTTCACGTGACCGGATCGTACTATGCCGGGTTTTGGTGTTTTGAGTTACTGTGGACCTGGAGTGACATTGTAGCGCTTTATCACCCTGTGCTGGTGGGGGCGTGAGCACAGCGCCGGTGGGGGCGTGGGCGGGGTGACGCCTAGTGAGAGAGGGTCATCTGGTGAACCCCGGGGTCAGCTAGTACCGGTGTCGGAGTGGTACATTCGGAGAGTCACTCATGCTGAGGGAAGGAGTAACCACCTGAGCCGGTTGGGCCGGAGTAGCTAGCGTGCTATCCGAGGGGTTACTGTTTGGTCTCAGCGGGTCGGTGTTTCCTACTTGTGCTTGTGTGGACGGTGTTTCCCACTTACGGCTGTGTGGTTGGTGTTTCCTACTTTCGGAGGAGTGGTTGACGTGTTTTGCCGAGACGGGAGTTGTAGGCTCCTTGATAGAATGATTTTAGAAATATGCATGTTACATTCCGAAGGCACATGATTTATATCGAGATTTTAGGAGTAGCGTGTTACAGCTTTACTTGCTTTATTACCTGTATCTTTGCTACTGCACTTGTGAGTGTGTGTGTGGGAGGCGAGGGATCGGATGATCCCTACTGAGCCCAATTTTGGTGTGGCTCACTCCCTGCGTTTTCAGGTGTAGACCTTGTGGCGTGTGGCGGCGCGTGGTGTTCTCCTTGGTGTGCGGACCAGCAGCTATCTCAGTTCCCGGGGTATGCCCCGATGTTGTTGTACTTTATTTCTGCCTGTACTTAATTAATTTGTTGGACATGTAATTATTATTGGACTGTGTACGGACATTGTTACTTTACTTCCTGCGCACTGTACCCCTTGTAGTCCGTGTGAATGTTATATTTAATCTTGTTTAACGCTTACTCCTCCAGATGTGCAAATAAGATCCTGGTATGAACGTACAGTTAATGGGCCGACATCCATTTAGTGACCGGGTCTCCGGTCATAGGATGGCGGGTCGTTACACGTATAGACTCAGAGTTCCTCTTTAAACAAAACAATGAGGAGTCTATATTCCCCAATTTATTCGATTGGTCAATAAATCCCTCCTGTTTGCATTAGGAATTTGTTTGTTAATTTTAAACCAGCATGCATTTGCATAAGCATCCACCCTCGCCCTAGGGGCAATGACCATAATTTATCACTCTGCTTAATCCATTGTTGATCTGTGAGTCTGAAAATTGTACGTCTGTTAACTCTTTGAATTGCAAGACCTTATCCTTTTTCCAATACGTGTGCTTGAGATTCTCACTTGGCGATCACATGATGCGCCAGGCCACCGCGCGCCCATTGTGTTTAGAGTTCTTCAAGTCACACTCCTACATCTTTCACGCTTGAGATCCCCTTGGGCCAGACTGTTGCATCCTGGTGCGCCAAGGCCTCGCGGTTCCAGCACCCGAGGGTCCCACGGATTGTGATTCTCTAGCCTGAATTTCGGTTCCTCTTCTTAGTCACCCTTGCAATTCGAATAGCTGGCTTTCATGCATTTGCCGCGCTCGCATATCATCCTTGGATATAGCTCATTCCTTCTTCGGGATGTCCAAAATCAGTTTTGATTTCCGGAACACCTATTTATCATTCCGTTCCACTCTACTGCAAAACAGGTGTCCCGGAGGGGCATTTGTAGACACCGATTTTGGACCACCTTTTGGTCATAAACCACATCCATCATTAACCCATCATCACCAAACCCCCTCATCTTAGCCATCTCAGCCCACTAATAACTAGGCCCATTAACCAAATCCCGACTCTAGCCACCTTTGGTGGAAGGCCAGCCGGACCGCCTTCCACCACCCTTCGAAGGCCAGCCGGTCCGCCTTCCACCACCCTTCGAAGGCCAGCTACTCCGCCTTCCAACACCCTTCGAAGGCCACCCCTTACCTTTCACCACCCTTCGAAGGCCACCCCTTGCCTTCTACCACCCTTCGAAGGCCAGCCAGTCTGCCTTCCACCACCTTTCGAAGGCCAGACAGTCCGCCTTCCACCACCCTTCGAAGGCCAGCCAGTCCGCCTTCCACCACCCTTCGAAGGCCAGCCAGTCCGCCTTCCACCACCTTTCGAAGGCCAGCCAGTCCGCCTTCCACCACCCTTCGAAGGCCAGCCAGTCCGCCTTCCACCACCCTTCGAAGGCCACCCCTTGCCTTCCACCCCCTTCGAAGGCCAACCGGGCCGCCTTCCACCACTTCGTGGAAGGCCAGCTACCTGGCCTTCCACGGGATTGGAAGGCATGTTGGCTGGCCGTCCACTACCCTAACTACCACCTTGACCTCGTCTTCCCCACGATCTCCTCTACTCGCCACCCTCACCTCCACTACTCCGATCACTCCCCACTCCGGCGACTGCCGCGCGCACCACCTCCGACCCTTGACCACTTCCTATTGGCTCCAGGATTATTTACGGGGATTTAGACCCCTATTTTCTCCTATTTTCCCTTCACCTATTTAAACCCCCCATGTCCACTCGAGGAGGGGGTTAAGAGGGAGGAGTTTTTTTGGAGGGAACGTTCAGAAGAGGTTGGCAAGTGGGTCGGCCTTGAGGAGTCGAGCAGACAAGGAGACAGCTTCAAGAGGAATTCCCCGCACTCCAAATGGGCTTGTCTTCTTAACCCCCTTTTACTTTTCTATTGTTCATTTCATTGCATCCTCCCTTTCCATCCATGCCGTAACATTCTCTCTCTCTCACTCTTCTTTTCGCTTTTGACATATTACTTCACTTTTCACACACGAGCACCCTCATTTGCATGCATGCATGTTAAGATGACCTAGTAACCCTTATTCCCCAGAGGTTTTTTAAACAAAAAACGGGAGGTGGGTGGCCATAACATATGGTCACCTTCCCTCCCCACCACTCATCCGGTGCGTCTCCCTCCGATTTTAACTAGTTTTCGTATCTTCATGGATAGATTCTGCATATTATAGTTCTAATCGGGTCGTTTTCTGTCTTGTCTTTTCTTTTCAGGGATCCTTACCACATTTCCGCGTGCAGACTGTCGGGCTCTCCTCCTCTGGCCGGCCGGAGGAAGAGAAGGAGAAACCAGCATTTCCCGCTCCCTCAGAACGCGATCACCTCTTACACTCCTGCGGAGCACAGGGACCGAAAGGTAATGCTCCTAGCGATCACACCTTTATTTCTAACCCCCCTTAAATCACCACAGTGCTAAGACGAACGGAGGAACCCTCGATCCGAAGCCCGCAGCAGCGGCGGGGGACGTTCTGGGCGCCTACAACGACGGCCGCACATGTCCTTTCCATGGTAGTGTATCGCTTTTCCGCATCGTTGAAGAGCTTGGAGAGATAGTACACTGCTCTTTCTTTCTTCTCGTCGTCATGTTGGGCCAATACTGCTCCAGCCGATTCTTCAGTGGTGGAGACATATAGCAGTAAAGGCCGCCCCGGGATAGGAGCCATAAGGACGGATGGATTGGGGAGATAGCTCTTCAATTCGTCGAAGGCCTTTTGACACTTATCACTCCAAGTAAACTTTGCCCCTCCTTTCAATATATCATAAAAGGGTTTACATCTCACAGAATGTTGAGATATGAACCGTCTGATGAATTGCAAACGGCTGATGAGACCCTTTATATCCCTGACATTTTTAGGAGGGGGCATTTCCACTATCGCCTTCACTTTGTCCGGATAGACCTCAATCCCTCTTCTGCTCACCATAAACCCTAGCAATTTACCAGAAGAAACACCGAACACGCACTTTTTTGGGTTCATTTTCAGTTGGTGCTCTCTTGACCCCTACATTACAGCCCTAAGAACTTGTCAATGTCCCTTCCTGGTTTTAGACTTCACTAAGATATCATCCACATAAACCTCCATGTTGATGTGAATCATGTCATGAAAGATCGCCATCATTGCCCTCTAGTAGGTGGCTCCAGCATTCTTAAGCCTAAATGGCATGACCATGTAGCAATAAGTTCTCCATGGGGTTATGAAAGATGTTTTCTCTTGGTCTTCTTCAGCTAGTCGGATTTGATTATATCCCGAAAAACCATCCATGAAGGACAACATTTCAAATCCAACCGTGTTATCGACCAGCAAGTCTATATGAGGTAGTGGGAAATCATCCTTTGGACAGGCTTGATTGAGATTGCGAAAATCTATGCAAACCCTAATCTTTCCGTCCTTTTTTGCCACGGAGACGATATTAGCTACCTACTTAGGATAGAGCACTACCCGAATGAACTTGGCCTTATGTAATTTGTCAACCTCTTCTTTTACTTTAAGTGCTAATTCCGGTTGTAGCCGTCTCAACTTTTATTTCACGGGTTTAGCGTCGGGCTTGAGGATTAACCGATGTTCCACCAATTCTGTGTTTAATCCGGGCATATCCTCATATGTCCAAGCAAACCCGTCATGATGTTCCCGGAGCACGGCTATAATGGACCCTTCTTCTTCCGGACTTAATCTGGCGCTAATTAGCACTATCTTAGGATCCTTCTCTGTTCCAAGGTTGACTTCTTTAGTGGGTTCATCGATGGCTGACGAAGGTTCATCAAGCCGTCTTGTCCCATTGACAAGTGGTTCGGCCAAGTCATCCTCCTCTTCCCCTTCGCTAAGCTCAAATACTCCCAGACCATCATTGCAAGATTCATCTTTCTCAAGCTCCAATGGCCCTAAATAGGGAGGAGGCTATCCTAATTCCTAAACTACTATGTACATGACCTGGAGAATGGGTCAGTTTTGTCCCGGATGGGACAAGGGTAGATCCTTGGGACAAAGATTCAACGATGGCGGGGTGGCCCTACCATGTAAGCTCCTCGAAAGTGACTTCGCCCCCTTCAGGATGAGAATTGGACTTTTTTTTTCGCGACCAAACGCCTCTAACATGAAACATTCAAAAGAAGAGGCGTCGGCCGGAGCTAAGAGTATCGGGATGGAAGGTGGGTGGAACAAAAAAGGAATGAACGTAGCAGGGGCGGGTTCATCCTTGACCAAGAAGAGCCCTATCGGTGGGTTGTTTGATTCGTGAAACAAGGACGATATGCCAAAATCTTCTTCATTTTCCTCTTGACTATCCTCATTCTCTTCTTGCACTCCCTCTTCTATCCTGGGCAACTCCTGCTTCTTTCTCACAAAGTTATTCATGAGGGACCATTTCTTTGTTCCTTGTGGTGGTTCAATAGACTTGTAACTGTTGGGTTTTCTGGGTTTCTATGGATCGCTCACGCAGCGAAAACTAAAATATTTACAGCGATCCGTTCCCGTTTCGAATATCTAAAGTACGATAATCAGATTATCGAAGTTCTCACTGTGTGCGGATTTGAATCCGCAGCCGTTTGGTTCCGTCGGTGCGACACCGCAAGCCGCGTAAGCGCCCGGCCTCTAGCGAAGTCCACGCGATCCTCCCCGCGACGGATATCCTCGAGTTCGTCGTTCTTCGCAGCCCACGAAGCCTCCGCCGGTCGCCGCAATGATCGCCGCAGCGCGCAGACGATTTCCCGTCGAACGGGATTCGGAGAAGCGGCGGAGCAGATCTGGATCTGCCTGGACGCCAGAGAAGGACAGAAAATGAGGAGGGGCGGCTAGGGTTAGCAGCAGCTTGGCCTGCTCAGCCCGTTCGCTATGTTTTATACTAACCGCGCGGTTTTTCATAAAAACCCCCGGTTTGTATAAAACCCACTTATTTATCCATCGCCTTGAGAATCATTTGTGTGTTTCCCTCTAGGCCCAAGTACCAGTCCAGTTAATGGCCCAACAAGCCCAGTGACTCCTCACTGGCTTTATTAATTAATTAATAACCCTTTATTAATCAATTAATCAATCGAATTGATGTCGCACATCGAATTCGACCGGGCCTCCGATCACGTTGGGTGCCAAGCAACACCGCGTCAACCCGGAAGGTATTTGGGGTTAAGTAACCCACTCTTGGAACCTTTCCACCGACAGTTACCGCGTGGATATAATCCTTCATTCGTACAATGCTCTCGAGTCAACTCAGGATATGGCGAGCTGTCAAACCCTAACCGGTCGACTCACTTGGATTGGATGCCGCTGATGAATATCGGAAAACTCCTTTCCCGATATTATCGTCCGCCCTGGCCAGGGAC
This sequence comes from Zantedeschia hybrid cultivar, assembly GCA_030544215.1. NCBI lineage: Eukaryota > Viridiplantae > Streptophyta > Magnoliopsida > Alismatales > Araceae > Zantedeschia > Zantedeschia hybrid cultivar. The sequence continues at coordinate 41,906,196 of JARZZO010000002.1, read as the reverse complement.
TTTCGCGCATCCTTCCTAGAGCATTCTCTCTCTAAGTACCGAGAGCGAATGATTCCTTATTGACACACAATTCCCTTCGACGGTATTCCGCTGTAACCAATCCTTGACGTATTAGAATCCCGTGGCTAGAGATTCGTAAACCAAGGTCAAAGCACAGAAGTCCACCGCCAAGGTGTCCTTGGTGTCTCAGGTCCGATGACCATCCACGCAACTGCGACAATAGAATCAAGCTGGTTGACAGTGAGGTACAATACCATCCAGCGATTCAGTCGGATCAGTTCAGTGAACTCATTCTCCAATGAGCACCTACAGATTCGCCTTAGTGTCTCCACACAAGTGACTTATGAGATCAGTCACCCTCATCATATGAGCAGGAGTAATCTGTACTAGTCTAACCGGATATCCGATGTCCTTCTCGGATATCCTCCGACTAGGAACGATTAAGAATATGTGTGTTTAAGTGATCAGTCTCATTAGTATGATCTCATCATAATCTGATCACTATAGCACATATTCACGGACTTCATTATAAAACGATAATTAAAGCGATTTACACATAATGAATATTATGCCATTATATTAATAAATGAACGAGATTTACATTGTTAGATTGGCTTGTAGGCCACTTTAAACTAACAGTAACCCAGGCCACATCCCCCAATGACAGGGTTCTCTAAGATGGGGTCACGAATGCCTTGTTCTTCTCTTCCTAATCCGGAGCCTGAGCTATACCCCATCTTACTCATGAGCTGCCAACCTATGTCGGACCTAGGCCTAAGATGAGAATTGACTGATGAAAGGACGGGCTCTTTACCTTTCTTGGAAGTTATCATGGATGGAATCTGTTCTGCTGTTACTGAGTCCAGTGACTCAATATAAGGAGTGCTTTTGACCTTCACAATCTTCTCTGGATCTATCCCTATCCTTTTGAGGGTCTTGAGGGGACAGGCATTGATATAGGCTCCGGTATCCAGTAAAATGGAGTCTACTGAATGACCATTGAGAGTGGCGGTTAGGCACAAAGGAAGGGATCAGCACTCGGGGGGAGCCAGATCCTTTTCTGGAAAGGATATCATAGGGGTTTGAGTGACTGAGAGGATGGCATTAGTGACTCCTCCGCTAGGAAGATCTTCATTGACCGTGATTTGCTGTAGGAAATTAAACAACATCTCCCTGTGTGTGGGAGATATTCAGATCAGCTCAAAGATAGAGATCTTAGCAGGAGTCTTCTCTAAATGCTGGAGGATATCATACTTAGACTGGGCATTCCCCGCAGTAGGGATTGAGTTACCCTGGGAGTCCAGGGGTTGGCTCGGAGGAATGATGTGATTCCTGAGCGTTACTCCCACCGAGATTGGATCCGCTTCCTCCGTTGATGACCTTATGGGATTGAAGTAGGTCATCGATCCTTGGTTCCTGGTTGGACAGAAGATGGATAGGGTGGGTCCCTCGGCTGCGATCGGAGGGATCTGAATGAGGGTGACCGGCTTGAGGGTTGTTGGTTGCTCTTTGGGTCGGATTAGGACCAAAGGCTTGTCAGGGGAGATCGTAGAGACTTCTGGAGTAACTCCCTTAGTCTCACGCGACCAGGTGGGATCTTGATGTTTTATCCCAGACCCTTCATACTCCCAGTATTGTTCTCTGCAGACTATTACGGGCTCCAAGTCTTTGATCAAAGTGTTGACCTTTCCTTGAGAACTGGAGGAATCTTGAACTACTTGATGAGAAGGTAACGGGTCTTTCACAATTCCTAGTTCCTTCTTAGCCTTCAAAGCATCAATAGCCTTTCTCATGTCCTCCCAGTTTATCTGACCTTCATCATTCAAGTCATACACCTGGACGTGTGTCCCGAGACCCTATGGTAGGGGCAATACCTGGACGTGTCCGCACTACGCGGAACACCTTCTCTTTGAGGTGGGAGTTGAATGGCATTACAAGCTAGCAAGGCATAAAAAATGTCTGCCAATAATTCTGGCAGAGGAAGATATGATGCTCGCTTAGCCATAGGACGACTGTAATTAGTCGAGGGAGGAACAGCTGAATATTGTTTTTGATTGGGCTGAGTGTCGGACTTAGGATGGGAATTGGGAGCCCTGGTTGGCTGTGCTAGCATACTGACCTGTTCATTGATGGTGACTCCTTCTGTGGTAAGAGTCGGTGTGGCTTTCTTGTTCCTAATTCTGTTCTCAAAGAACGAAGGCAGAGTGGAGTCTCGGATTTGAGACTGAACTATCCTAGCTCGATTATACAGCTGAGCGAATGTTTGAAGTTCGCTAAGCATGAGAATAGCTCGGAGCTGAGGGGTAGCGTTGTTAACGAGCATAGTGACCGCTTGGGCTTCAGGGATGACAACCTCTGCCCTAGAAGCCATAGCTCTCCACCTATTAGCAAAGTGAGTGAAGTCTTCATCCGACTTCATTTTTTCCATTACAAGGTCAAATAAGGTAGGGGGCAAGGCTGCCATGTGGTTGAAGTGGGTAATGAATCTTTCAGAGACCATATCAAAGTTGATTAGGTCAGTGGCTGGTAGAGAAGAAAACCATCTCAAGGCCTCTCCTTCGAGAGACTTCTGAAAAAGGTGGACAAGGAGGACTCTATCGAAGAGCTACTGGTAGGAATCCATGAGAAACCCAGATAAGTGATGGTGTGGGTTAGTAGTACCATTGTACTTCCTGTACTTAGGTACTTTGAATCCTGGTGGAAAGTAAGCCGGAGGGAGCTTACAGTAGCTCAAAAGGGAATGAGGTTGCCTGAGGCTGAGATTTTCGGCCATGAGTTGCCGCACACAAGTCTCAACCTCATTCTTATAGATGAATTCCTCCTGCTTGGGAGGTGTGACCTAGTTGATGAGATTAGATGGGATTGTTTGAGTTGGCATTGTTTGATTAGCCTGGGGTCGGCTAGAAGATCCTTGGAATTGAGTTTTCCGAGGAGTGGCATCCTGAATTTTGCCACGGGAGACTAACTGGATGAGTTGATCGGGGGTATAACGTGATAACACAGCAATAAGTTCCGGATCTTCTCCAGGATTTCGAAATGTTCTACTTGAAATTACTGGCTCATCTTCTCCCTGCAAGGTAGAAGATTCATCATAATATTTCCTCGGAAGTCCTTCTCTAGATGCTTGGAGCATACCTATGAAGGTTTGTTGTGGATCTTCTTCAATCTCGAACAGAGGGTTGTGTATAACATTGTTACCAAGCTCATCCATGTCATCATACACAGTGTTAACATATATTCAGTTCATCATGAAACACAAATCCTAAACGATTTTATATTTCACTTGAGAGGTTAACAGTGTATTATGAGTGTTGGTTTCTAACAAATCAAGTTCAAACCCTTAACGACCCTGGACTTTTCTTTCAATACTTGTTCCACCAAAGTTTAGTTAGGTGTCTTAAATTTTGGAATAACTCTCTCAGTGACACCTATGGGTGGATGATTGTGAATGGAAAGGCTTAATTAATTCCTCACACAAACCTGGGGTTCCTATCGGGTGGTTTCAGGCACAACTTGCTCGGCGGCCAAGTGGGAATCCCTGGCTCGCAGAGACTCACGGAGGTCCCCAACATAATAAGACTAGTCACACCCGAGTGGGAATCCTCAGGTGGAGAGTCAAATACTATGGGAGAGGTGACTAGAGATGTGATGCCGGCTCTTCCTTAAAACCCTCGCGGAGAATACCCAACAAAAAACCCAAAAACTTAACAACCAACGAACCAGAACATACAACGAATCAACAAGGCAGGCAACAACAGCATACATGAACGGCTAACAGGATGGCTATCAAAGCAAAGAAGACGGCCAGAGGCTTGGCCGTCAAAGGCAGAGGACGGCCAAGTGGTTGGCCGTCAAGTAGACGATGACGGCCAAGGGGCCCGCCGTCCAATGGAGTGGACGGCTTGTGTGTTGGCCGTCCAACAGAGAGGACGGCCAGGGTACTAGCCGTCTAGGGGGGGCGACGGCTAGGCAAGTAGGCGTCCAAGGTATTGGACGGCCAACTACTTGGCCGTTTGGCAGCTTGAATGGCCTAGCAACAGGCCGTCCAAATCAAAATAAAATATATCAGGGCCTTACCTTCTTACCTTTGATCGCGATGCGTGCAGCGGGCTATAGAGGTCCCACCGTGATCGCCAGAGGGCTGTAGGCGCCCGGAACGTCCCCCGCCGCTGTTGTGGGCTTCGGGTGAGGGCTTCTCCGTTCATCTTAGCACGGCGGTGATTTGGGAGGATTAGGAATCAGAGTGTGTGATCGCCAGGAGCATTACCTTACGGTCCCTATGCTCCGCAGGATGGTAAGAGTGATCACGTTCTGATGGAGCGGGAGACGACGGATTCCTCTTCTCTTCCTCCGGCCGGCCAGAGGAGGAGAGCTTGGCAGTCTGCGCGCAGAAATGCGGTAAGGGCCCTTGAAAGGAAAAGACAAGACAAAAGAAGAAGGTAACCCGATTAAGACTGTGATATGTAGAATCTATTCATGCAAATCTATAAATAAACTAAAATTGAAAAGGGAACGCACCGGATGGGTGTTTGGGGAGGGAAGGTGACCATATGTTATGGCCACCCACCTCCCGTTTTTTTTTAAAAACCTCTGGGGGGTAAGAGTTGCTAGGTCATCCTAACATGTATGCATGCAGATGGGGGTGCTCGTGTGTGAAAAGTAAAGTGATGTGTTAAAAGAAAAAGAGTAAAAAGGAGGAGATGATGTTACGGAGTGGATGGAGAGTGGGAACGCAATGAAATGGAAAGGAGAAAAATAAGGAGAGAGTTAAGAGAACAAGCCCATTTGGAATGCGGAAACTCCCCGGCTTGTCGACTGCCAAGGCTTTCTCCCGCTCGAAGTTCTTGATAGAATTGGGTGGCCTTAAAGCCAATCATTGTACATTCTAGTTCAAATTATTAATAAAGGCAATCATTTCTTCATTTATAGTTTTTGGAAATTAACTATCGTAATGAAGGTCCGTAGACAAATGTATGGGATATTGAATCATGATGAGATCATGATAGTGAGATCAATATCCTCAGTCACTTGTCTTAAACAGTTCTCGATCATAGGATATTTAAGATGGACATTAAATATCCGATAAGATCGACACAAGTTATGTCTGCTCATGTGATGAGGGTAAATGATCTCACATTCACTCGTGTGGTGACACTAAGACAAACTTGTAGGTGCTAATTAGAGAATGAGTTCACTGAACAGACCCAAATAAGAATTCCTGGATGGTAATTATACCTATTAGTCAACCAGGGAATTCAATCGTTGCAGTAGCACAATTGGTCCTTTGACCTGAGTCACCAATGATACCTTATTTGTGGACCATTGTATCTTGATTCTCTGACTTGTGGACTTTAACCATTAAGTCCACGATAGTCGGTCTCTCAGATACAGTGGAAAGTTTGCGAAGGTAATTGAGTGATCAACAAGGGATCACTCACTCTTGGTATAAGACTAGAGAGAGAATGTCCTATGGATGTGTACACAGAAATCCCTGGCCAGGGTCAAATGAAAGAGATGTCTTTCTAAAAATTAACTGAATACTAGAATCCACCTAAATAATGCGATAGAGGGTTTGACTATAAAACCATACCCTTGCGTTATTGGGACATTGGATGAGTGAAGGATTTTATCTGTACGGTATCTGCAGATGGAAAGGTTCAATTGAAGGGAACAATATCCCTTATATCTTCTGGGATCATGAGGTAGTGTTTGGTACTGTTCATAATCAGAAGGCCAAGTGAATTAATCATCAGATGATAATCCACTTGTTTATTAAATTAATCATTTAACATATGATGTTTAAATGTTAATTAATAAATATTAAACTCTGGAATCAGTTCTAAGTTTAATGGGCCTGAAACCAGACTGATATATGGGCCTAGAGGGTCACACACATAAGAGTTCTCGTCAGACGGTGAGAGACGTTAAATTTCATACTTATCTGGGTTTTTATGAAAAACCGCAGGATAAACATGAAGATTTAATGGAGATTTATCCAAGGCCAAACTCTTGGATAATCATGAGGATTAATCCTTGTGCTTATCCTTATTTCTTATATAAGGAGGCCAAGGGGAGGGGTAAAAGTTGGTTGGACGAATTACTCACCCTAGATTCTCTATCTCCTCTCTCTCTCTCCTTCTCTCTCTCTTGGAGTAGATTTGTCTCTCTCCGCGCATAGTGTATTTGAGATCTGGTCGGAGCACTCAAGTCAAGGAGGAAATCGCGTCTGCAGCGGGAACTCGTGTGGATACCTCCAGAGATCGTGCGCGTGCGCGATTACCGAGTCGGAATCATCCACGGGAGATTCGAAACCCCGCAAAGGTGAAGAACCGTTCTTCCCACGTTTATTTTATTGGCCGTTTTACGATCCCAGCATCCGATACATAGGAATCGATTTTATTTTCCGCTGCATTCTTGGCGATTCCTTACAGTGGTATCAGAGCCAGGTTGCTGGTTCGATCGTAAAATAGCATCGTTTTGCGTGATTTTTCTCGTTATGCGTGAAGAACCCGTATTGTACTTGTTCTTGGGCTAAAAATTATTTTGATAATCTGGGAATCGTTCCCACGTTCTTAGAATGTCTAAAACTTATTGGGAATTGATCCCGGATTTAAAAAGGGGTATTTCGTTCGTGATGTTGGATGAACATGCGTTTAATCCGATTAAAATGACGGAATAGTGTTCATAAGATGAACACAAATAATTTGATTATTTTTCTGTGATTTTTCAGATTTTATTTGGGATTTTCGGAGTTCTTCGTAGGATGATGAACGGGGTGTTTTCGGCGGCTTCGTACGCGATTCCCAAGCGTTGGGATGACGGCCCGGATGTCCGGATCTCTTGGTGATAGTCACCACTACACACCGGGCATGATAGCCAGCGCCATGGTGGCCTTGAAGAGCTACAAAATCGAGCCCCAAATCGGGTTTAAAACCCTGTAAAAATCAGATTTTTGGGGATCTTTTGGGGCTCGGCCGGATGTGGTTTTGGCCACCGCCGGCGGCCCTGCCGGCGCCGGGCACGTCGCCGGCGCCGGGGGCACCACTGGCCGGGACCTGTGCCACCGGGGGGCGGCCGCCGGCGCCGCCTGTAACTCCACCGCCGCCGGCCTGCTACAGCTTTAGGGTTTCTGCAGGAAGAGGGGCTCGGGTGGGAGGGGCGACGGTCCAGACGGACCGGTCCGGCCAGGCAAGGGGCGGGCCGCCGGTTCCGACCAGGTCGGACCAAGCGGGGGCCGGGCCCGAGCCCCTGGCTAAGCCAGGGCTCGAGTCTGGCCGGGCCGGAGCCCCTGGCCGAGCCAGGGTTCGACCCTGGCCGAGCCAGGGCCCAGGCCATTTAGCCCTAATGGGCTGGGCCCATTTCTTTTTAATTTACCCAATTTTAAAACCCCCTATAACCCCTATTTTAGCCCATTTTAGCCCTTTTCAGCCCATTTTAAAATTGTTTTAAAACAGAAAAATTATAGGAATAATTAATAACTGTGATTAATTATTCTTATGATTATTAACATGTTATTAAACTGTTTAATAACTGTTAATTAACTTAAAGGGTTTTATTAATAATAGGGTATTAGTTAATTATTTAAAAATATTTTAGATAATTAACTTCCCTATTAAATCAATTAAGTTTAAAATTGTTTTAAACTTATTTTATGCATAACTTGATTTTATTTATCAGTTCAAATTGTTTGAATTAGTATTTACATTAACTGAATGGTTTAGTTATTTCATTAGTCAATAATGCTTAGAGTATTATTGATAATGTTGAAATAAATGTTATTTCGAAAACTAATTGGTATTATAATTTTATATTTATAAAATTTAATACCTACTGCAATTATATGATGATTGTGATGCATGTGATGTGTTTTATGGTGGGATGATCATGGACTTATTATTATCATGTGATGATTGGTGTGAATGAATGCGATACTTATTTCATTTTGGTATTTAAATAGGACATGCGTGTCCTCCTCTCTCTTAATCCAAATGTACTCTCTACCTTCCTATAAGATTGTACTCCCCTTGATAAGATCAAGGTTTCTTATTATTTAAATGTACCTTTATGGACCTGCGAGTCATAAATTTCATATTTAAATGTTACGGATTATGTTTAGAGGACGGGATCTTCTGAAGACACCTCTGGAGGAAGGACTCGCATCAAATGGAACCAGTGTTGCTGTTTTCACATTAGGATTCTATTATGGATCATCGTTTGGCTCCGATGATTCCATAGTAGCTTTAGCAGTCCATGATCATCCCTATTTAATTTTTCTGCATATATGTGATATTTGTGGACTATACTATCATATATATATATATTTCTATTAAGTATTATGATACTTCAAATCGAAATACTATTGATAGCACGATTTTAATAAATCAACTCAAAAACCCTCTTTTAAAATTTAAGTTGTAAACGTGAGATATTCAGATTAATCCACGTAACCCACCATCATTATAGATCTTAGGATAATTCTTATCTCAAATGGATTTGTTGTGTTACTATAAGGTCTATTTGATTTAGAAATTAATCTAAATCTACGACATGTGATGTCATTAAGATAAATGGACAAATAGTGTAGTTTTGTTGTGCTACCACAAGGATTGCACTATGAATTCATGTTATCTGAGTAATGATGGATAAACTTAACTTAATCATTTGATTTGTTGTGCTACCACAAGGTCATTCTGATTCAGGGGTTAAAATTGATCGGAGATTGCAAATGTTGCAATTGTCAAGAGTTGACTGCCTAAGGGACTTGATGTGATTTGTTATACTACCACAAGGTCACATGCATGATGCCCGAAGGATTCTGATCCCCACTAGGAGATCACCGGAATCTCCCGTTCTATATATTAGAGGGTCATACAGATCGCCGAAAAATAGTGGGAGCCTAAATCAAGATTAAAAGTCCTAAATCTGATTTTAAGAACTATTTGCTCATTTTTATATATTTCCTTGTAGGTCGCTATGTCGTCACCTAACCCCCTTCGATGCATACTTGATGCAAACAAACTCACGGGACCTAATTACATTGACTGGTTATGCAACCTGAAGATTGTCCTCAGGTGTGAAAAGCTAGCCTATGTCCTGGATCAACCAGATCCAGTACAACCGGTGAAAATGCTAACGAGGATGAATTAATGATGTATGAAAATTGGAAGGAGGACTCTGTCAAAGTCCAGTGTTATATGCTTGGTTCAATGAACAATGAACTGCAACGACAGCATGATAACATGGAACCTAAGTCCATTCTGAATCACCTACAAGAGTTGTTTGGTGAACAATCCAGAACAGAAAGATATGAGATATCTAAGAAATTGTTCAAGACCAGAATGAGCGAGGGCACATCTGTGCAAACTCATGTGCTCAAGATGATAGAATGGATTGAGAGGCTTGCAGTGCTTGGCTTTGTTATGAACAATAACCTAAGCATCGACTTAATCCTACAATCCCTTCCAGATTCATTTTCACAATTCATTATCAACTTCAATATGATCAAAATTGAAGTTACACTGGCTGAGCTGCTCAACATGTTGAAGACAACAGAAGGCACTATCCAGAAAGACAAGCCAAATGTAATGCTTGTTGGTAAGACCAACAAGAAAACAAAAGCTGGACAGACCTTTAAGAAAGGTAAGCCTAAGAAGCTAGTGAAAAGCAAACCGGCGGTTCAAAAGGACAAAGCTAAAGTCAATGATAAAGGTCAGTGTTTCCACTGCCATAAAGAAGGTCACTAGAAGAGAAACTGCAAGATCTATCTAGCAGAAAAAGCAAAGGAGAAGCTTGGTGAAGCTTAAGGTATACTCATGATCAATCTTAACTTGTCTTATAGAGAATCAACATCTTGGGTATTAGATACTGGATGTGTTTCTCATATCTGCAATAACTTGCAGGTGTTAACAAGTAAAAGAAGATTGAACCGCGGAGACGTTGATCTGAGGCTTGGGAATGGAGCAAAAGTTGCTGCGTTAGCTGTGGGGACAGCAAGACTTCAGATGCCGTCAAGAGATTCATTGGAACTAATAGATTGTTATTATGTTCCGACCATTATTAGGAATATCATATCTATTTCATGTTTAGATAAACAAGGATATTCTATGAAACTAGATAATAATGGTTGTTCCATTTATCAAAGGGACAAATTGTTTGCTTCTGGATATTTATTGAATGGATTATATTTACTTGATATTCCATATGATGTTTGTTTGGTAAATAAATCTCTTGAACGAATAGATAAGGATGTGAATAAATCGTACCTATGGCATTGTAGGCTATGTCATATAAATGAGAACAGGATCATTAGGTTGCAAAAGAATGGATATCTTGATCCATTTGATTATGAATCATTTGCAACCTGTGAAGCTTGTCTCATGGGAAAGATGACCAAAGCTCCGTTTTCAGGACATGGAGACAGAGCTAAGGACTTATTGGAACTAATACATAGTGATGTATGTGGTCCAATGTCCACTCATGCTATGGGTGGTTACTCATACTTTGTTTCATTTACAGATGATTTCTTAAGATATGGTTACATATATTTAATGAAATATAAGTCAGAAGTCTTTGAGAAATTTAAAGAGTTTAAAAATGAAGTTGAGAACCAGACTAGAAAGAGTATCAAAACTCTTCGATCAGATCGAGGGGGTGAATACTTAAGTACAGAATTCACACAATATCTTAAGAATAATGGTATTTTGTCTCAGTGGACTCCTCCCTATACACCACAACTAAATGGTGTATCGGAAAGGAGAAATCGTACTCTATTATATATGGTACGATCAATGATGAGTTATGCCAAACTTCCAATCTCTTTATAGGGATATGCACTATTGACTGCTGCATATCTGTTGAACAAAGTTCCCAGTAAGTCAATATCTTCCACTCCATATGAGATATGGAAAGGAAAGAAACCAGACTTTAAGCATGTTAGAGTCTGGGGATGTCCTGCACATGTCAAAAGACATAATCCAGACAAACTGGATTCCAGGACAGAAAAATGTAGATTTGTGGGATATCCAAAAGAGACTTTTGGATATTATTTCTATCAGCCCAGCGATCAAAGGGTGTTTGTCACAAAAAGAGCTGTCTTCTTAGAGAAAGAATATATTTCAAAAGAAGACAGTGGGAGCAAGATAGAACTGGAAGAAATTTTAGACTCACAAATCAACACTAGTTCATCTACTGAACCATTGACTCAAGAACTTGTTCAAGATGATACAAAAGGTTCGCAGATCAGGTAGAGTGCCTAAGCAGCCTGAAAGATATGTTGGACATATCGATGATGGCAAACCAAAAGTGCGCTTAAATGAGGATGATGATCCTCAAACCTACCTAGAAGCCATGAATAGTCAAGAATCAGAGAAATGGCAAGAGGCAATGAATTCTGAAATTCAGTCCATATATGCCAACCAAGTTTGGAACTTGGTTGATCTGCCAAAAGGTATAGTACCTATTGGCAGTAAATGGATCTTTAAAAGAAAGATCGGGGCAGATAGACAGATTGACACATACAAGGCAAGGCTGGTAGCAAAAGGATATCGTCAAAGGCAAGGCATTGACTATGACGAAACCTTTTCTCCAGTTGCCATGATTAAGTCAATCAGAATACTTCTTGCTATCGCCGCATTCTATGATTATGAAATATGGCAAATGGATGTGAAAACAGCATTCCTTAACGGGAACCTTCAAGAAGAGGTGTATATGATCCAACCTGAAGGATTCACTTCCAAAGAGCATTCAAGCAAGGTATGCAAGCTGCAAAGATCCATCTATGGATTAAAGCAGGCATCCCGAACTTGGAACTTAAGATTTGATGAAGCAATCAAATCTTATGACTTCATTAAGAATGAAGATGAACCTTGTGTATACAAAAAGGCTAGTGGGAGCGCAGTTATCTTTTTGGTACTTTATGTTGATGACATTCTACTCATTGGGAATGATGTAGGAATGTTGTCATCAATTGCAGTAGCACAGTTGGTCCTTTGACCTGAGTCACCAATGATACCTTGTTTGTGGACCATTGTATCTTGATTCTCTGACTTGTGGACTTTAATCATTAAGTCCACGATAGTCGGTCTCTCAGATACAGTGGAAAGCTTGCGAAGGTAATTGAGTGAACAACAAGGGATCACTCACTCTTGGTATAAGACTGGAGAAAGAATGTCCTATGGATGTGTACACAGAAATCCCTGGCCATGGTCAAATGAAAGAGATGTCTTTCTAAAAATTAACTGAATACTAGAATCCACCTAAATAATGCGATAGAGGGTTTGACTATAAAACCATACCCTTGCGTTATTGGGACATTGGATGAGTGAAGGATTTTATCTGTACGGTATCTGCAGATGGAAAGGTTCAATTGAAGGGAACAATATCCCTTATATCTTCTGGGATCATGAGGTAGTGTTTGGTACTGTTCATAATCAGAAGGCCAAGTGAATTAATCATCAGATGATAATCCACTTGTTTATTAAATTAATCATTTAACATATGATGTTTAAATGTTAATTAATAAATATTAAACTCTGGAATCAGTTCTAAGTTTAATGGGCCTGAAACCAGACTGATATATGGGCCTAGAGGGTCACACACATAAGAGTTCTCGTCAGACGGTGAGAGACGTTAAATTTCATACTTATCTGGGTTTTTATGAAAAGCCGCAGGATAAACATGAAGATTTAATGGAGATTTATCCAAGGCCAAACTCTTGGATAATCATGAGGATTAATCCTTGTGCTTATCCTTATTTCTTATATAAGGTGGCCAAGGGGAGGGGTAAAAGTTGGTTGGACGAATTACTCACCCCAGATTCTCTATCTCCTCTCTCTCTCTCTCCTTCTCTCTCTCTTGGAGTAGATCTATCTCTCTCCGCGCATGGCGGATTTGAGATCTGGTCGGAGCACTCAAGTCGAGGAGGAAATCGTGTCTACAATGGGAACTCGTATGGATATCTCTAGAGATCGTGCGCGTGCGCGATTACCGAGTCGGAATCATCCACGGGAGATTCGAAACCCCGCAAAGGTGAAGAACCGTTCTTCCCACGTTTATTTTATTGGCCGTTTTACGATCCCAGTAACCGATACATAGGAATCGATTTTATTTTCCGCTGCGTTCTTGGCGATTCCTTACAGTTCTTCCGGAAGCTTTCCAACTCCTTGCCAACCCAACCTCCTCCCTAGCCTCTCTAGCCTCTCTCTAACCTTTTTAACGTCTCTTCTCGAAGGGACATAGAGGGTTTAAATAGGTGAAGGGAAAATAGGAGGAAATTGGAGTCTAAATCCCCGTAAATCATCAAAGAACCAATGGGAAGCGGTCAAGAGTCGGAGGTGGTGTGCGCGGCAGTCGCCGGAGTGGGCAATGATCGGAGTAGTGGGGGTGAGGGTGGCGAGTGGAGGAGATCGTGGGAAGACGAGGTCAAGATGGAAGTTAGGGGAGTGGACGGCCAACCATCTTCCCTTCCAATCTCGTGGAAGGCCAGGTAGCTGGCCTTCCACGAAGAGGTGGAAGACGGCCCGGTTGGCCTTCGAAGGGTGGTGGAAGGCAAGGGGTGGCCTTCGAAGGGTGGTGGAAGGCGAACAGGTTAGCCTTCGAAGGGTGGTGGAAGGCAGACAGGTTGGCCTTCGAAGGGTGGTGGAAGACGGACAGGTTGGCCTTCCACGAAAAGGTGGCTAAAGTCGAGATTTGTTAATGGGCCTAGTTATTAGTGGGCTGAAGGATGAGATGGCTAAGATGAGGGGTTTGGTGGTGACGGGCTAATGATGGATGGGGTTCATGACCAAAAGGGGGGTCCAAAATCGGTGTCTACAACGGCGTCCACGGCGGTACCGGCGGCGGCGTGGGGCGAGACGGGTTGGCGGCTTGGAGCTAGGAGGAGTTCGAGTAACCGGTAGGGTGACGATCCCCGTTGTATTGTATTTAAAACCATGCTTTTCCCGCTTTGAAGCATGTTTAGGGGTTTTTTTGGGTGAAAACACTAATTACATGAAATGAGAAATTGGGGGTTTTAATGGGTATTTAGGTTCTCTCCTCCTTCTCAACTTTTTTTAGTGTTTTTACACGATTTGGGGGAGGAAATCCCATCCCGTGGATTGGGAGATGGCGGAGGAAAAACCTGTCTGTGAGAGTTAAATGGCGTTGGGGGACAGCGACGCCTTTTAGAAAGGCGGCTTCCACCCGCGACGCGGTTTAGCCCTAATAACAAACTCTGCCTCTGGACTGATGAGCGTCTAGGGACAGCGACGCCTTTCAAAAGGCGGCTACATACGGCGACGCGTTTTAAACACCATTTCCGAAGACCATTTTATATGAACCAGTTTAGGAGGCTTGAATGACGTCGGCCATGGGCGACGCGATTCAAGACAGAATCACATTAATTCATGCTATTAACATGTATTTACATCATTAGATAGTTTAGTTAAATGCATGCTTGAAACCGTACTCGAGGATGATGATTTTTACGTAATCGGATCGCACTGTGTTGTGTTTCGTGCGACCGTGGACCTAGAGTGACAGTTGTGGCATTTAGGCACCCTGTGTCGGTGTGGGAGGGACACAGCGCCGGTGTGGGAGTGGTGGGATGACGCCTAGAGAGAGGGTCACCTGGTGTACCCCGGGGTTAGCTAGTACTGGTGTGGGAGTGGTACATTCGGAGTGTCACTCGTGATGCGGGAAGCATAAACCACCTAGAGCCAGTTGGGCCGGAGTAGCTAGCGTGCTATCCGAGGGGTTACTGTTTGGTCTCAGCGGGTCGGTGTTTCCCGTGTTCGGCCATGTGGTTGGCGTGTTTTACCGAGACGCTGGTTGTGGGTTCCGTGGTAAAATGATTTCAGAATTGTGCATGTTATATTTCGATTGCATGTGTTTTATATCGAAATTTAGAAATTGTGTTCACTGCTTTTCTTACATAAAATTATCTATACTTGTAAGTGCATGAGTGGGCGGTGGAGATCGAAGGATCCCTACTGAGTCTTTTCGATGAGACTCACCCCTATAGTTTTCAGGTGAGGGTTCCAGGCAGGCGTAGCGAGGAGAGTGTTGTCTTGGGTTACGCGCCAGCAGCTGCTGTTCTGGGTATGCCCCGATGTAATTGTTATTTTATCTTCTGGCCTGTACGCTTAATTATTTCTTTTAATTTGGATTAATGTAATTATTTGCTGTGTCGAGTCGCATTGTAATAATTTTAAATTCTTGCACTTTCTTTTTATTTCAATACGATGTGAATGTTTAGCTTAGTTTATTATTTATTTCCCAGACTTATCGTAATCCTGGTTTGACTCCAAAATTAATGATTTGGCACCCATTTAGTAATCGGATCCCCGATTATAGGGTGGCGGGTCGTTACATCCTTAGTCCTAAGGAATGAAGGGTCTTTCACGGCGGGTGAAAGACGCCTATGAACGATGATTGATTCGGATTGTCTGCTGATTGGGAAATTGAGGGATGATGCAAGTGAAGCTAGAGCGTCAGCTAAGATGTTCTGATTTCGAGGAAGATGGATGTAGATCAATTTTGTGAAAAGCTTTACATAAGCAGAAGTGAGTTCTTGATAAGGCTTGAGCTTGGGATCAAGAGTCCGATATTTGGTTAACACCTGGCCGAGAATCAATTGGCTATCACCCACAATTCTGAGTTTGGTGGCACCATAGAGATGAGCAGCCTCGAGGCCAGCAAGGAGTGCCTCGTATTCAGCTATATTGTTAGTGACTTTGAAGTCAAGCTGAAAGGCTTGTGGAATGGTGACACCTTCAGGTTATAACAGAATAATGCCGATACCCTTTCCATTGGAATTCAGAGCTCCATCAAAATGCAGAGTCCACATATCATCTTTGATTTGGTCTATGGACATCAATTCCTCATCCGGAAACTCCGATCGGACTAGATCAAAACGAGGAAGGGGGTGATGAGCGAGATGTTCTGCTATGGCATACCCTTTGATCGCTTTCTGTTGAATGTAAGTGATATCAAATTGAGATAGAAAGCTTTGCCATCGTGCTAACCTATCAGTAAGGACAGATTTCTCAAGAAAAAACTTGATCGGATTCATTCTAACGATATGATGGACTTCATGGGCCAGAAAATAATGCTTCAATTTCTGAACCAACCATGCAAGTGCTGCACAAGTTTTCTCCATCGTTGTGTATCTCTGTTCAACGGGGTTGAGAAGTTTAGAGAGATAGTAAGCTGACCTCTCCTTTCCTTCTTCATCCTCTTGTGCTAGGACAACCCCCACCGCATCATCCAGGACAGAAATGTATAGTATCAATGGTTTGCCCGGAGATGGTGGTCTCAAAACAAGAGGACTTACCAAATAATTCTTCAATCCATCAAACGCCTCCTGACACTTATCGTCCCAATCGAATTTGACTCCCGACTTAGTAAGCTCGTAGAACGGCTTACACCTTTGCGAGTGTTGGGAGACAAATCGGCGAATAAACTGCAACCTCCCAATTAATCCTCTTAACTTTTTCAAGTTCTTGGGAGGTGGCATTTCTCTAATAGCCTTTGCCTTGTTGGGATCGATCTCAATTCCCCGTTTACTGACAATGAATCCAAGTAATTTCCCTGAGGATACCCCGAATACACATTTCTTATGGTTCATTTTTAATTGATATTCTCTTAATCTTTCTAATACTCTTGCCAGAACTTTGGCATGCTCAGCCTTAGTCTTAGATTTCACTAATAAATCATCCACATACACTTCTATTTGTCATGAAATATTGCCATCATAGTCCTCTGATAAGTGGCTCCAACGTTCTTTAACCCAAAGGGCATGACGACATAACAATATGTCCCCCAAGGTGTAGTGAATGATGTCTTTTCTTGATCTTCTTCTGCCAATTTGATCTGATTATATCCTGAGAATCCATCCATAAATGATAGAGTTTCATAGCCAACTGTGTTATCAATGAGTACATCAATGTGAGGCAATGGAAAATCATCCTTAGGACACGCCTGGTTCAAATCTCGGAAGTCAATACAGATTCTAACCTTACCATCTTTCTTCATAACTGGGACTATATTGGCCATCCATTGTGGATAGAGGACAACTCTAATAAATTTGGCTTTATGTAACTTATCGACCTCTTCCTTCATTTTCAAAGCTATTTGTGGGTGGAATCGCCTTAACTTCTGTTTAACCGGGTTAGCTCCATCATTTAATGTCAACCTGTGTTCCACTAGTGATGAGTCTAACCCTGGCATATCCTTATAACTCCAGACGAAAGTGTCCTTATAATCCTTAAGAACTTGTACTATTGCCTTCTCATCTATTTCAGAAAGATTTTTGCTAACGAGGACAACCTTAGGTTCATCTTCAGTCCTTAAATTGATCTCTTTGGTGGGCTCTTCTACGGTAGCTGAAGATTCATCGAGTCTTTTTAGTCCACTGGCATATGCCTCAGCCACGTCCTCGTCATCTTCTTCATCTTTAACAATTGGGTCTTTTTGGTGTATCAATTCATACACCCCATATCCATCATTAACCGACTCATCATCTATACAATCTTCTGGCATCTAAATAGGGTTCTCTAATAGCTGAGGGATCATAGAGCAAGAAAGGCATTTAAATGCTAAATCTTGGAGGTATCTATTTGGAATTTGTTTACCCTTAGATTTTCTAGATTTCCTAACCTGACTAACCTGCCTAGAACTAGACTCCCTAACTTCACTAGACTCCCTATCCTGACCTAATGAGGACGAAGTAGGATGAAAATTATAGGATACATGCGGAAATACAGGAGAATCCTCCCGAGGAGAGGGGCAGAGTAGATCTAGAAGAGAATCTTGACCGAATGACCTGCGCGATAGGGTACAATCGGATAAGTAGGAAGTTTCCTCAATGAGGATCTAGGAGAAATTTGTTGCCAAATTGACGTCTTTTTTTTTTGGAGAAAAGATGAATTAATCATAAAACAGGAATGTAGGTGAATAGGAGGATAATGGGATGGAGGAAGCGGCACCAAGGCCAAAGGATTGGGGGGATCATACAGTAGTATGTCCCAAATTAAATCATAAATCCTCTCTAGATCGAGAGGAGATTGAAGGATAAAGTCACGTGGGGACAGAGTAATCATGATGGGCGGAGCCCGTGGAATATCTTCAGTAATGACCCGCGACCAAGTCGAGGTCAGAAGCAGAGTGCGGAATAAGGTATGGAGTGTGAAAATGTAAGAGGGATAAGTCCCCCTCCAAAGAAGATCCGTGGTATAACCAGCTTCATAGGGGTCATCTGGCTCCCCTTTATTTGTTTCCTTAGACAGCAGAATTCTTTTGTCAAAAATGGCACTGGGCCCTTCAATCAGGTCATCTATTTGTGGCGGCCACTTTGGTTCTAAGAGATCAAGAAATAGTCTGTTTAATGCAATGTACAGATCCCTCGAGTCAAACCATCGGTACCATTCACACTTAGGATCTTGGAACTTCCTCCTTTTCATTGGCCGCAGAGCCTCCAAGGACTGGTACGTCAACAATTCTGAACAATGTCTGGCCAGGTCTCTTCCATATATGTCATGGAGATCAAAACAGGAAGTGATGACCACTGTGTTATCATGATTGATCACAGGCCCCTTGACAAAATATGTATATAGGGTCCATGTTAAAGGGTCCCGGCCTTCTTTGCATGGTGTAGACATTATTTTCCAGACCGTCTTCATTTTCTTCCTACTGAGTAATATCGTGCCTCACTTTTCTTGGCCTATAGCCGAGGCCATTTCAAAGTGTCCTTCGGTTATCCTTGAGGGGCATGGTTCTGCCTTGTAATTGCGTGCCTACGTCCTTTCCAGAGTGATAATCACCCTTCATCATTATTTTCCAACCAGGGGTACTCATACACTTCCCCCACTTTATGGCATCCAGTGGGTAAGGAGTAAGAGTAGCGGCCTTTAAAGGATTAGCCACTGGACGGTAGACCTGTAATACCGACAGAAAAGGTTGTCGGCTAGGTGAATAAGTTGGTTTGATATTCAAGGAGTGAGCAGCAGCAAGGATTGGCATGCTCGTAACTTTAATGATTCGTCCTTTGTAGGGAAATTTAAGGTACTGATGATTCGTAGAGGGAATCGCCTCAAGGGTTTTAATATAAGGACGGCCTAAAATAGCCTTCAAGGAATGATCGATTTCCAAGATGTGAAATTCGACCTCGCATGACATACAAGGCCTAACTCTACTTTTAAATAGACCATTCCTAGAGGGGAACGGGTGGAGTTATCATAGGCTGTAACAGAAATGGGGCTAGGCAGCCATTTTTCCTTAGGTACACCACATAGTTCAAGGGTCTTCGGAGGCACGACATTAATTGAAGCCCCCGTGTCAACCAGGCATGTGTCTACGGCCTTTTTGTAGATATTGACCGTAATACTAAGAGCCATGCTCCTGGCTGCTAGTGGTGCTAGTTCCGAAGCATGAAATAAGATAGAGGGTTGATCCCCCTGCGGAACTAGTAGTGCGGTAATCTTCTCTACTGGCACGTCTTCGTTGACCATCACTTTTTGTAGATATTCCATCAGAGCTTCATGATGGGTCTTCGATCTCTTGATCAACTCAAGCACAGAGATTCGTGCCGGTGTTCTATCTAGTTGCTTCAGCAAGTCATATTGAGTGCCTGGTACACTCTCATCGTTATGCGCTTCCTCTGACGGCTGTGATAGGCCGTCTCTAACTGTAGATTGAGGAAAGACCTTATTGAAGATCCTCCCACTCCGGAGTGCATGTTCTTCACTAGTGGAAGGGCCAGGTGATAACTTGTGTAAGGATTGAGGATTCGGGTTCAGTTATCGGGTCGGTTTCGGGCCAGACCCCCTGGTTTGGGCCCTGATGGGTCTGGGGTGTGCCTTCTAAACGACGTTTGGGGTGCACGAAGCCTTTAGAATGGCGTCTTGTTGTATAGACGTCATTTAGCTGGGTTGCTGTTGTGCCACGTGGGTGCCACGTGGGCGGCTTTGGGCCGCGAGAGTACAGCCCCGGTCTTGTCGTCTGAACGACGTCTTGGATAGACGACGCGTTTCAGACATTCTGTCAGAGTACGGCCCCATCATGTCAGCTGATAGGCGTCTGTCTAGCGCGAAGCGTTTTAACTAGTTTTAGTTTGACTCCGCGAGCCTCCCCTCCTTTCTCTCATTCTCTCCTTCTCACTCTCTCTCTTCCCTCTCTCCAACCCCCTCGATTTCCCTCTTTACTTTTCCCTTCCCCTTCTTCCTCTTCCACCACCTCTCTACCTCTCACCACTACCACCACCACCTCCTCTGCGGCACTTCATTCTCTGGGCGGCGGCCGACGTCCCGGCGGAGTGACGGTGTCCACGGCGGTACCGGCAGCGGTTTGCAGTGCGGCAGTTCGGCGGCACGGAGCTAGGAGGAGTTCAAGTGACCGGTAGGGGGACGATCCTTCCATGTAATTTGGTTGTATCATCTGTGTTTCCCGCTTTGAAGCATGATACGTGTATGGAGATTTGGGTAGAATGAGCATGTTAAGGGGCTTTTTAATGAAAATTGTCATTTTTATGAAATGGGAATTAGTGTGTTTCATGTGGTAAATTGGATTCTCCCCTTCATTTCCTATTTTTGGGTATTTTTGGGGTGATTTTGGGATAGAGGAAACCCTGTTTTGAGGCTCGGGCGAAGTTTCATGAAACCATATTTTAGGCTCTAAATGGCGTCGGGATAGGGCGACGCCATTTAGGCCAGAATTGTCCCGGAAGCGGTTTCTATGAGGGAATAAAGTTTTGTTTTAAATGGCGTCCGGGGACAGCGACGCCTTTCAAACGGCGGCTGCCCAGGACGACGCGTTTTAGTTCAGACCGCCCAGAGGCCTGAATTTGTTTCTGTCATGATTAGGCGACTAGGAATAGCGACGCCGTTTAAAAGATGACTACCATGCACGACGCGTTTTAGACCATATTCCGAGGCCAATTTTATATGAACCAGTTTAGGATGCTTGAATGACGTCGGCCACGGGCGACGCGATTCAAGACAGAATCACATTAATTCATGATATTAACATGTGTTTATACTGTTAGATAGTTCGATTAAAGTGCATGCTTAAAATCATACATCGAGGCCGAGGATTTCTGTATGATCGGGATCGTATCGTGTGTGTGTGTGTTTATGCGATTGTGGAGCTAGAATAATTGTGGTTTGCATTTGTCACCTTGTGTTGGTGTGGGAGGGACACGATGTCTGTGAGGCAATGTTGCCATACCGGTGTGGGAGGGGTACATGTTAGTGTTTCACTTATGGCTAGGGGAAGCAAAACCACCTAGAGCCAATCAGGCCGGAGTAGCCAGCGCGCTATCCGAGGGGTTGCTGTTTGGTCCCAGCGGGTCGATACTTTTCTAGTTTGTCGTGGCAGTTTCCGGCGTGTTTCTTACTATGGATCCGGGTGTGGTGCTGCTGGGGTTTACCCTTTCGCCATTGGGCCTGATGTAACCTGAGATATCGAGGTTACGAGTGGTACCCTTCGCCCTTTAGCCTGATGTGACCCGGGAGGTTAGGGTTACAGGTAGTCCCTATAGCTTCGGCTTGAGGGGGGTTTCGCCGGTCCCGAGGGCCCTCTTGAAGTGCCGAGGCCTGGCGTTGAGGGAAGTCCGGTCGATAGGACAGTGGTCTAGACTGCTTGTGTGCACACGTAACTGGGCGGTGGTGGTTCACTAGTCCCAATTAGTCCTAGTTTTACTCATTGCCTCACCCTACGGTACCCGTAACATCGTAGGGGTGGACAGGCGTGGGTGTTGGTGGTGTTGTCAGGCGACGTTTGTATGCAGTCGACAGTGTGGTTTGATCGTTTAGCCAGATCCTTGGTTACAAATTATGGTATTGAGTTGGGTTACTTGAACTGCTTAGAACTGTGCCTGTTACATTACAAATACGTATGTTTCATATCGGGTTTTGGGAGCTGTGTTTACTGCTTTACTTAAATTGCCTTCATTTTGTATTATTATACTTGTGGGTGTGTGTGTGGGAGGCGGGGATCGGATGATCCCTACTGAGCCCAATTCTGGTGTGGCTCACTCCCTGCGGTTTCAGCTATGGACTTCTTGGCGAGTGGCGGCGTGTGGTGTTCTTCTTTGTGTGCGGACCAGTAGCTATCTCAGTTCTGGGGTATGCCCCGATGTCGTTGTACTTTGCTTCTGCTTGTACTTATTTAATTCTTTGGACCATGTAATTATTGTTGGACTGTGTACGGACATTATTAATTTGCTTCTTGTGCACTTGTACTTTCCTTGAAGTCTGTGAGATTGTTATATTTAGCTTTGTTTAACGCTTACTTCTCCAGACGTGTTGTATGAGATCCGGGTGTAAACCCGTAGATAATGATCCGATACCTATTTAGTAATCGGGTTTCCGATTATAGGGTGGCGGGTCGTTACAACTTGAGCACCGCGGGATTGGCAGATGGTGTGGATGGTTGGTATACGGGTGGTGGCGTGGGGTTAGTTGATGATGGCATGGTGCGAATGAGGGGTTTAGAGGGTTGGATAGTGGTGTGGTAAGTGGTTGGGGCAGTTGAAGTGGGGAATGGTACACAGAGTAATGGTTTGGATGGTTGTATGGTATTTGGGTAGGCGGTGGTGGTAGTAGATGATGTGAGGAATGGTACGCGGAGCAGTGGTTTCGATGGCATGAGGGGTGCGTAATTAGCTTGCGGTAGGTTATTTGATGGAGGTGTGGTGGCGTGGGGGGTAATGGGTTTAAGGAAAGCGGGCGGTGGTGATGGGTTAATGGGCGTGGGTAAACGGTATGCGGGTGTTGGTATTGGTGTGATGGTAACGGGTTGTGGTTTAAGTACATTGAGGGTGCGGCATGGTGGTTGCTCAGTGGTGCTCGGAGTGTGACCCGTTGAATAAATAGAGGAAGAGTCCTCTATCTTCCACTGTTGCCCTCGATTAGCCTTAGACTGGCTATTTGTTAAAATGGGGGCAACTTGATTCTGGTGCTGGTGTTCCGGAAGTGGGTTATGCACTACACCTATGTTCGGGGGTGCTACCACCTGTGCCAGCGCTTTTGGTTGTTGTTATTATTGCGGTTGCTGCTGTTGTTGCTAAGGTCTTCTCGCCTTCAAGGCAGATATATACTTCCTCATTTCTTCCCAATCAATGCCTCCCTGCTCGTTGAGATCATGAATATAATCTCGAAATTGGAAGCAGGCATCTATTGTGTGTCCATGTTGTCTATGGAAGTAACAATACCTAGAAGTGTTGGCATTTTGGGGCCAAACTGTTTTTTCTCTTTGCAAGACCAAGGCATTGGCTGCCATTAAAGCATTGAAGATATTTGTCAAGTTTTATGGAAGGACTGGATATTCTACCCTTTTCGGGCCTGGAGGCTTCCTCTGCTGGTTATAATCAGTAGGAGGAGGTACATTATGGTATGCCGGCAATGCGCACAACTGGTACTATTGTTGTTGTGGGGGCTAGTACTATAATTGCCGTTGTAGCTGCTATTGTGGCTACTGTTGCGGGTGCTGGTTCGGCTGTTGTGGCCACTGGTACTATGGCTGTTGATATTGTGGATTTGGCTGCTGGGGTTGCTGATACTGTGGTTGTTGTTGTCTATAACCCTGCTGGTTCGGTGGTCTTTGGCCTACGAACTATGATGGTGGCTGGCTCCTCATGAACTGGGCTGATTGTTGTTCACGGTGCTAATCTGCTCATGAGAGAGCGTGCCCTCAGTTGTTGGACCCGTGCTAAGAGAATTTGGCATGGCTGGCTTCCGAGGTGGAGGCCTGCTAGGTCGGTAAGGATCAAAGACACTAGGGAATGTAGCATCCTTGAAAGCGTTCTGACAATAACGCGCCCTTTCATAGAGCTCTGCCATGCTGGTCAAGTTGTTCAAGGCAACGACTAGTTTAAACTGAAGTGTAGCATTGGAAATCAACATCTTTACTTACTCGGACTCAAACAGATGATCTTTAACTTTTTCTGCCATGCCCCTCCACCTATCAGCAAAACTGACGAATTCCTCGTCGGGCTTCATTTTTTCTGCTATCAGGTCAGTAATGGACAGAGAAGGTGCAACTCTATCCTAGTATCATTGAATGAATTTTCGTGAGACGATACCATAGTCCTCTACTTCGAATGGCTATAAGGAAAAGAACCATTCGAGGGCAGGTCCCTCCAAGGATTTCCTGAACAAAAATGCCAACGACCTCTTGTCGTTTTGCCAGAAAGATGACTCATACATGAACTCCTTCAAATGGGTGAAGGGGTTACCAGTACCATTATACTTTCGGTATACTGGCATTTCAAAGGGCGGCAAATGGAACACGGCTAGACTTGGTAGGTTAATCTCAGGTGTAGCTTTAACTCCCATCATTTTCTGAAAATTATTGAATTGATACGCTCCATCTTCGTGAGCAGAGCTTGAGTCCTCGGATCGACTGGAGGAGGGGGAGGTGGAAGTACATGATAGGCCTGTTTCCTAGAGTATGTAGGGCATGGGGGACAATAGGGTTGAGGTCTAGCAGTGCTTCTACCATGCCCGAGGGCATTTTGATACATTGGCGTAGGCGGTCTAGCCGGTTGCCTCGAGGAGGACAATTGTGGCCCAACTGGCCGAGAAGTTGAAACCTGAAGGCCTTCCATGGCCTGATGAATGAATGAAGCATGATGGGGAGGTGGTTGAGGAATAACAGGGTGAACCGTAGGATTTGGCACGGTAGACTATATGGGCGTCTTCCCCTTCAAAATAGACTAGATTGCCTCGAGCTGGTGAGGATCCAGATGGGAGGCCAGAACTCCCAGGGCGTTGACCAGATCAGATAGATTGGAAGATGAGGGCTCATTTGGGTTCATGGCCCCCTCAAATACAGGATTATAAACTGCATGCACGTGTGGAGGAAGATCAGCACCAGAATTGTGTTGATCATGGACAAAAGGAGGAGGGATATGAAGGTTTCCCTCATGTTCAGATGGATAAGAATGAGGATCATGGGGGGCATTAGCATCTCCCCCATTTTCTTAGTGATAATTGGATTCGAGAGGGGCATTAGCATCTCCCTCATAGTTGACCATAGCTCCCGAAGACATGCTCAAATCCCTACCTGATCGAAGTAACATGATGTCAGATTTTTTTTCAAAGATTTGCAGACAAGTTGTACAGAGATTAAGCAAACAAGTGGATGTTTAAAGTAATTTTAGGATTCCTTGTTGGATTATTTGGATTCAATTAATCACAAATTCACTCAAGGGGAAGGATCCTAGTTTCAGTTCAATTTCCACCGTTATACTCTATGGCTTTCTCTCACAACGTTATGAAAATCTAACCAGGAGTTCGATTGGTACAAGCAGCCCGATGAACAAGGAGGAATACCTTGATTTTGAGGACTTACGGAGGTCTTTAACGCCAACCACTCTAGTTTGATCAAGGGAACGACCCAATCAGAGAGAGGTGAAGACGTCAAGAAAAGTGTTCCTAAGAGAAAAGGGGGGTGTTAGCCCCAGTGCGTATGACATGTGGCCGGGATAGCCTCTAATGCTTATTATGTAATGTGTAGTAGCAAGCAGATCAGAAATTTGAGAACTGAAAAAAAAAAAAAAGAAACTGCCTAAATAGCGTCGCTGTGCCTCGACGCTATTCAAAATAGAACCTTATTTTCCTCGCAGAAGCCCGGGCAGCAGACAACAGAGAATTTAGCATGAAAGGCGTCGTGTTAGGGCGATGCGGTTATTAAACGTGTCGTTGTCCCAAGACGCTTTTCAAAGTGCAGAATCAACAATTCAAGAGGAATTTCTGGATCGATTCCTTCTCAAACAAACAGAATAAAAACGGTAAATAATTGGCTCATGCGAATCTTTTTTTTATTTCAATTTTTAACAGGATAATTTTATCATGTAAACAACTAACATGTCAATCAATCACACATTCTTCTTTTCACAATCACAACTTTCAACCTATCAAACGGGAAGGGCAAGATCTTACTGCACGGGTGTGCACGTGGTGCACGTGGGAATAACAACTAAACTAAAAACTCACCGATCGGTGAGGGCATGTCGAAAGACACAGATGGTGCACCGTGGATGCCCGATTGATAAAAGTAAGAACAAAGATTAAAAGATGGCGAGACCAAGTCCCACCGTGATCGCCAAAAAGCTATTAGTGCTCAAATTAGGTGTGTGATTATCATGAAAATTTATGTTGATTATGTAACGACCCGCCACCCTATAATCGGGGATCCGATTACTAAATGGGTACCGAATCATTAATTTGGAACCAAACCAGGATCTAGTAAGTCTGGTAAATAAATAATGAACTAAGCTAAACATTCACATCGCATTGAATTGAAATGAAAGTGCAGGAATTAAAATTATTATAATGCGACTCGATACAGCAAATAATTACATACTCCAACTGAAAGAAATAATTAAACATACAGGCCAGAAATAAATAACAACTACATCGGGGCATACCCCGGAACAACCGCTGAAGGTGCTCAACACACGGCCGCACACGCCGCTCTAGGTCTGCTGGGAGTCCTCACCTGAAAACCGCAGGGGTGAGTCTCAAAGACAAGACTCAGTAGGGATCCTTCGATCCCCACAGCCCACGCACACACCCACAAGTGCAAGGTATAGCTAACGGTAAAGTGATAAGCACAAGAGTTACAATTCCTAATTCTTAACGTGAAATCACATGCAGCCGAATATAATAAACATGCATATTCTAAACCAGCCGACTAGGGAACCCACAACTGTCGTCTCGATAGAACTCGCTAACCACACAACAACGGTGGGAAAAAAACCTCGACCCGCTGAGACCAAGCAGTAACCCCTCGGATAGCACACTAGCTACTCCGGCCCAACTGGCTCAAGTGGTTACTCCTTCCCTCAGCATGAGTGACTCTCCGAATGTACCACTCCGACACCGGTACTAGCTGACCCCGGGATTCACCAGGTGACCCTCTCTCACTAGGCGTCACCCCGCCCACGCCCCCACCGGCGCTGTGCTCACGCCCCCACCAGCACAGGGTGATAAAGCGCTACAATGTCACTCCAGGTCCATAGTAACATAAAACCCAGCACAGTACGATCCGGTCACGTGAAAAGTCCGCGATCGCATAACACACACAATAGTATCACCCGGTCATGCAGAATCCATCTCTATCGCGTATACCAAAACATGCATTAACCATCTATGTGAGGACTGAGGTTTCGGGTTCAGTATTCGGGTCGGGTTCAGGCCGGATCCCCTGGTTTGGACCTTGAGGAGGGTCTTGAGATTTCTGACTGACTAGCGTCAGTACTGCTCGACGCCTTTCAAAAGGTGTCAGGGTGTGTAGACGCCATTTAGGTCTGTTGGTTGTTGCGCCACGTGGGCGGGTTTCGGGTCGCGAGAGTACGGCCCCGGTCACATCGTCTGAACGGCGTCCAGGTTGGCCGACGCGATTCAGACTGTGACCTCTGCGATGTCAGGGTGCGGCGCCAGAGCATTGTCAGTACGGCCTGTCCTGTCCTCTGAACGGCGTCCACGGTGGGCGACGCGTTTCAGACCGCTGTCAGTACGGTCGTCCTGTCAGACTGATAGGCGTCTACCTCGATCGACGCGTTTTAGCTGGATTCGGATTGACTCTGCGAGCCTCCCCTTCCTTCCCTCATTCTCGCCTTCACTCTCTCTCTCCTCGCCCTCTCCGCCCTCTCCGACTCTCTTTTCTCCTTCCCTTCCTCTTCTTCCTCTTCCAATCACTCCATAGCCTCCTTACCTCTCACCTCTACCTCCACCACCTCCTTCGCGGCGTTCCCTTCTCCGGACGGCGGCCGACGTCCCGGCGGAGTGGCGGCGTCCTCGAGGGTACCGGCTGCGGTATGTGGTGCGGCGGGTCGGCGGCGAGGAGCTTGGAGGAGTTCAAGAACCGGTAGGGGGACGAACCTTGCATGTGTTGCTCGTGTGTTCCTTGGCGTGACATGATGTGTTTGGGCTAGATTGAGCATGCTTAGGGGGTTTCCTTGTGGGAATGGCTGTGCTTGTGATCGTGGTTTCGTAGTATGCCTGTGATAGATGAATTCTTCTTCCTCCCCTTCTTGTTTTGGGGCTTTTCGGGGTGTTTGGGGTTAAAAGAGAAACCCTCGGGTTGAACCAGGAAACCAGGTTTCTGGCGCTAAACGGCGTCGTGCCTGGTCGACGCCTTTTCTAAGGACGTCAGGGCAGTACGACGCCTTTTAGGGCAGAAACCTCCCTGTTTGGGGTTTCCCGTGTTAGGGGTTCTGGCGCTAAATGACGTCATGAATGGACGACGCCTTTCAGAAGGGCGTCGGGAAGGGACATCTCGCGAGGAACTGTCCCCAGAAGAACCAGGCAGGTCAGGGACCGAGCGGTTAGTGAGTGTTCGAGGCGTGACTGGAGTCGCGTCTCCTTGTGGAGGTCCGAGAGGTTGTGCTAGGAGAGCACTTTTATCTTGTCTTTTTCTGAGGTGGTTGTGAACTCGTGTGGCACTTGAATGTATTTGGATTGGTGGAGAAATCGGTTTTGTAATTTGTGCCTTGCTAGTGTGTGGTTATTTTGATCTATCAGCTTTTGTTAGAATAGAGAATCTTGGTTAGCTTGATGCGATGTGATTGGCTAATTATGTGGAGCCTTGTGTGTGTGATTGGTGAGAATGATTGTTGTGATCGGTGTGTGTCGGCGTGTGATGGTTAGCCGAGTTGAGCGTTGAGCGGTTGCAATTTCGAGGACGAAATTCTTTTAAGGGGGGGAGATTGTAAGGACTGAGGTTTCGGGTTCAGTATTCGGGTTGGGTTCAGGCCGGAACCCCTGGTTTGGACCCTGAGGAGGGTCTTCATATTTTTGACTGAATGGCGTCAGCACTGCTCGACGCCTTTCAAAAGGCGTCAGGGTGTGTAGACGCCATTTAGGTCTGTTGGTTGTTGCGCCACGTGGGCGGGTTTCGGGCCGCGAGAGTACGGCCCCGGTCACATCGTCTGAACGGCGTCCAGGTTGGCCGACGCGATTCAGACTGTGACCTCTGCGATGTCAGGGTGCGGCGCCAGAGCGTTGTCAGTACGGCCTGTCCTGTCGTCTGAACGGCATCCACGGTGGGCGACGCGTTTCAGACCACTGTCAGTACGGCCGTCCTGTCAGACTGATAGGCGTCTACCTCAATCGACGCGTTTTAGCTGGATTCGGATTGACTCCGCGAGCCTCCCCTTCCTTTCCTCATTCTCGCCTTCACTCTCTCTCTCCTCGCCCTCTCCGCCCTCTCCGACTCTCTTTTCTCCTTCCCTTCCTCTTCTTCCTCTTCCAATCACTCCATAGCCTCCTTACCTCTCACCTCTACCTCCACCACCTCCTTCGCGGCGTTCCCTTCTCCGGACGGTGGCCGACGTCCCGGCGGAGTGGCGGCGTCCTCGAGGGTACCGGCGGCGGTCTGCGGAGCGGCGGGTCGGCGGCGAGGAGCTTGGAGGAGTTCAAGAACCGGTAGAGGGACGAACCTTGCATGTGTTGCTCGTGTGTTCCTTGGCGTGACATGATGTGTTTGGGCTAGATTGAGCATGTTTAGGGGGTTTACTTGTGGGAATGGCTGTGCTTGTGATCGTGGTTTCGTAGTATGCCTGTGATAGATGAATTCTTCTTCCTCCCCTTCTTGTTTTGGGGCTTTTCGGGGTGTTTGGGGTTAAAAGAGAAACCCTCGGGTTGAACCAGGAAACCAGGTTTCTGGCGCTAAACGGCGTCGTGCCTGGTCGACGCCTTTTCAAAGGACGTCAGGGCAGTACGACGCCTTTTAGGGCAGAAACCTCCCTGTTTGGGGTTTCCCGTGTTAGGGGTTCTGGCGCTAAATGACGTCATGAATGGACGACGCCTTTCAGAAGGGCGTCGGGACATCATGACGCCATTTAGACAGGAAAATCACCCCGAGTGAGGGTCTGTAAATCCAGAATTTAAGTGTGAATGGCGTCTGTGGACCTGGACGCGTTTTAGATAGGCGACTCCCTATGACGACGCGTTTCATGGAATATTCTGACTGTTAAATGAACCTGTCTGAGGGACTTGAATGGCGTCGACCTCGGTCGACGCGATTCAAGACAGAGATGTGTAATCCTGGTTTTCACCATGTGCTTCACTGTGGGATGATTTCAATTGCATGCTTCACGTTGTACGCTGAGACTGAGGACTCCTGTGTGAATGGAATCATGTTGTGTGTGTGTGTGCTTATGCGAATATGGAATCGGAATGACTGTGGTTTACGTCTGTCACCATGGGCCAATGGGGGTGAACCATGGTGTCTGTGAGGCATTGTGCCGTACCGGTGGAGGAGTGGTGCTTGTTGTGTTTTACCTTTGGCTGAGGGGAAGCAGGATCGCCTTGAGCCCGACGGGCCGGAGTAGCCGGTGTGCTATCCGAGGGGTCGCTGTTTGTCCTCAGCAGGTCGGGGTTTCCCTGTTTGTCGTGACAGCTTCCGGCGCGTTTCTTGCTGTGGAACTGGTTGTGGTACTGTTGGAGTTGGCTTACCCATTAGCCACTGGGCCTGATGTGACCTTTGATCAAGGTTACGAGTGGTACCCTTAGCCCTTTGGCCTGACGCAGCCCGGGAGATTTGGGTTTGTGGGTAGTTCCTGTAGCTTCGGCTTGACGGGGGTTCGCCGGTCCCCAGGGCCCTCCTGAAGCGCTGAGGCCTAGCGTGGAGTTAATCCGGTCGGTAGGACAGTAGTCTAGACTGCTTGTGTGCACACGTAGCTGGCAGTGGCGGTACACTGGTTCCAGCTAGTCCTAGTTTGACTCACTGCCTCACCCTATAGTGCCCCGGAACACTGTAGGGGTGGACAGGCGTGAGCTGTGGTGGTAGTGTTGGAGGCGACGTGTGACTTCGGTCGACAGTGTGGTTCAGTCGCTTCGTGGACTTTGGCTGTGAGTCGTGACTCTGTGTTGGGTTCTTCGGGTTGCTAGAATGGTTCTTGCTGCACTGCTCATCGTACGTTTTATATCAGAGTTGGGTACTGTGTTTACTGCTTTACTTAATTGCTATATATTCCTGTTGTTACACTTGTGGGTGTGTGAGTGGGAGGCAGGGGATCGGATGATCCCTACTGAGCCCAATTATGGTGTGGCTCACTCCCTGCGGTTTCAGGTGTGGACCTCGAGGCGAGCGGTAGCGTGGTGTCTTCTTGGTGTGCGGACCAGCAGCTGTCTTAGTTCCGAGGTATGCCCCGATGTTGTTGTACTTCCTCCTGCATGTACTTATTTAATTGTTGGACATGTAATTATTGTTGGACTGTATACGGACATTGTTATTTTCCTTCCTGCGCACTTGCTTATCTTTTTAGTCCGTGAGATTGTTATATTTAGCCTTGTTTAGCACTTACTCCTCCAGATGTGTTGTGTGAGATCCGGGTGTGAACCCGCAGTTAATGGGCCGACATCCATTTAGTGACCGGGTCTCCGGTCATAGGATGGCGGGTCGTTACAATCTATCTAGCAGTATGAACACATTTTACTGGCATGAATTAGTGAGGTTCTGTCTTGAATCGCGTCGCCCAAGGCCGACGCCATTTAAGCTCCATGTACTGGTTTATGTAAAACACTGTCTTCAGAATCAGGCCTTAAAAGGCGTCAACACTAGTGGTCGCCTTTTAAAAGCCGTCGACATCCTCAGACGCCATTTAGCACAGAAAACTAGGAATTCCAAAGGCCTTACTCAGGGGATTTTTGCCTTAAAAGGCGTCATGGCTACCCGACGCTATTCGATACGCGTCGCCCACCCATGACGTCTTTTAGTCCCAGAATCCCAGAACTGGCAGACTCTCAGTCAGGCGATTCCTGTCTAAAAGGCGTCGTGATGGCCCGACGCCCTTTTAAAAGGCGTCGTCCATGCACGACGTCTTTCAACCTCAGGAACAAGAGTCTGCTTGAGCCCGAGTGCTCCCTTTTTAACCCCAACAACCCCAAAATTAGCCAAAAACGGAGGAGGAAGAGGGGCAATTCAATCAACAGGAATTCACATCGTGAAAATCCCCCATATCAACAAGAAGAACTCCTAAACATGCTTGTTCTACCCCCCAAAACCAAGGATCCATAACATGCTTAAACGGGGGAAAACAGGGTTTAAACACAATACTATGGGAACCGTCACCCTACCGGATACTTGAACAACTCCGAGCTTCAAGCCGCCCACCCGTCTCGCCCCACGCCGCCGCCGGTACCGCCGTGGTCGTGCTTACTCCACCGTGACGTCGGCCGCCGTCCGGAGAGTAGAACGCCGCAGTGGAAGTGGAGGTGGTAGTGGTAGGAGCTAGGTAGAGGATGGAGTGGAGGGGGAGATGGAATGGTGGGAGGAAAAGAGGGAGGAGGAGGAATCACCGCCGAGTTCGTCGGAAGGGAAGGAGAGAAAGAGAGAAGGAGAAAAATGAGGGAAAGAAGGAGGGCTCGCGGGGGTTAACCAGAGACTGGCTAAAACGCGTCGACATCCACGGACGCCTATCACATGATGTGATGGCTGCTCTGACAAGACTCTGAAACGCGTCGTTCAAGGCAGATGTCGTTCAGACGACATGTCAGGGCCGTACTCTGACAATCCCAGAGTCGCAGTCTGAAAGGCGTCGACACACGTGGACACCGTTCAGATGACACGACAGGGCCGTACCCTCGCGGCCCGAAGCCAGCCCACGTGGCAGAACCTAAAACGCGTCTGCAATGGTGGACGCCGTTTAAACCGCGTCGAGCCCGCGATACGCGAAACATCACAGAGCCCCAGACCCTACTAGGGCAAGAACTACAGGGTCCGACCCCGAAAACCGGATCCGAAAGTCACGATCCTTACAGATTATGTGACAAATAAACCTATTAAAAACTAAGTGAATGTGATCGCTAGAAACTTTTAACTAAAAAGTTTCAAAAGACAAAGATTGATCGCTTACCTGTTTTAGAATTGGGAGATGTTGCAGTCCTTGATTCTCTCCTTCAGCCGGCTGAAGAAAGAGAGCCCTTCTGACTTTGTTCTTGCTTTGGATGCTTATGAGGCTTTGAGGATCGTCCAGATTTCCTTTCCTTGTTGATTCTCTCCTCTTGATCTTCTTTTGTACCTTGCAAAGATAGAAAGAAAGAAAGAACAATAAGAACTCAAATAGATGTAGTATCTATCCCAGTAATGATTTCAATCATACAACTAAACAAATGAACTCAGTTGTTTGTGGTCATTGAAAACCTCTTAAAACATAGATTGGAAATTATATGCTAGTGAGTGTGTGTTGCATAGAGTGATGTGATGAAATTGTGATGCTAATGTGATGAAAATATGAAGAAATCAATTAAGAACTAAGTTAGATGGCCCCTGGAAAGCCTTGGTTCTTGAATGGATCTTCAAAGGACGAAGAAGCGATGAAGAAAGGATGAAGCTTGCTTCAAGACTCCTGGAAGTAGTAGCATCACCTCGATCCTTCAACATTTGGACGTCGTCTCTCTCAAGAATCACACCGATTATCACTCAACTTTCAAGAATTATCATTAATAATCACTAACTTTTCAAGAATTATCACTAATAATCACGAACTTTTCAATGACCAAGGACTTGGGTATTTATAGGCATATGTTCAGGCATCCGCGGTTACTTAAAGATTAACATGAAGGAATTTGAAGTCAATCCAACTAAGAAATAGATAAACACAGCCTAATTCATCGTTATCTGTAATTAACTAAAACGCGTCACCCAAAGGAGACGTCTTTTAGCTTAATTAAGATAAAGATAAACAACGGGAAGAAGAAGCAGAATCAGCTTAGGAAACCTAAATAGCGTCGTGCCTTGCAGACGTCTTTTAGTTAATTAATAAATTAATTAAAAATCAGATTAGAAATCGAAAATAGGAATAAAATCCTAAACGGCGTCTCCACTTGGCGACGTCTTTTAGAATTATTTTCATATTTCATTAAAATCTGGGTTAAAGTTAATTTCATTAATTAACTTAAATGGCGTCTACATGTGCCGACGTCATTTAGACAATTATTCCAAATTTAATAAAAATTAATTAATGATTAAATATCAGACCACTTTGAGGCATTATTTATATGATATGAAATTTACTCAAAATAAGGTCAAAATTAGTGTGTCTATAGACGTCATTCAAGACTTCTAAACATGTTATGTGTTATGTAGCATTTGGACCCAGGGGATACTAGCCTGAATGGCGTCGCCCATGGGCGACGCTATTCAATTCTTCATCCCCACACTGGCCTCACAATCCGGAAAAATGGGCCGAAAATCATGTCGGCCATGGTCGACACCATTCTAAATGGTGTTACCTGGTCTCAACGCCATTTAACGCTCGAAATTCAAGGATCCTTCGGCCTCCATCGAGCCAAAATCGAGGTCCCTTCTCCCCCAAAAATATCCAAAACGCAAGAAGATAGGAGAAGAAATCAAATAACCAATTGAAACACACTCAACCCCATTTCATAAAAAAAGGTTCATTTTCATTAAAAATCCCTTAAAATATTCTCTTTCTACCTAAAAATCTCCATACACATCGCATACTTTAAAGCGGGAAAATAATGGTTTTAAACAAAACACAACGAGAATCGTTACCCTACCGGTTTAGCTTGAACTCCTCCTTGGTCTTTGCCGCCGAACCATCATGTCACAAGCCACTGTTGGTACCGCCGTAGACGCTGTCACTCCACCGGGATGTCGACCACCGTCCGGAGATGGTGGTGGTAGTGGTGAAGGGTAGGAAGTTGATGGAGTGGAGGAAGAGGAGGAAGAGGGGAAGGGGACGGATGGATCGGAGAGAGGGAAGAGAGAGAGTGAGAAGGAGAGAAATGACAGAAATAAGGGAAGGCTCAGGCGTCAAATTGAACAAGCTTAAATCACATCGTTCTAGGAAGATGTCATTCAGGCAATAGGACAGGGGTCATACACTAACATATCTCTGAATCGCATCTACCACGTACGACGCCAATCAGACGATGAGACCGGACCGTACGTACATGTCCCATCGCTGGCCTACATGGCACAGTAGCAGGACTCTAAATGGCGTCTCTCCAGGTTGACGCCTTTCAGAATGGCGTCGCGCAAGCTAGACGCCAAACAGAAGCCACGCCCCAGTCCCACAATGGTCCATCCAAAGGGGTCCGACACCGAAATTGACCTAACAAATGAATTTGAAACCTCAGTCCTTACACATGTGATGACAAATTCAATGGCGATAGTAACCACGAGAGTTCTCATTTGTCAAAGAATTTGAAACATTGTAAAGAGTATAAAAGACTTAAAGGAAAAACTTCATGTGTGAGCCAATAAGCAAGTTGGTCTAGTAAAGATTACAGATTTGGCCAAAATGTTAATTATAGTGATCTAACTTGAATGATCTAGTTCTCAGAGCAACAACAAATGTCATAGGGTTTTTAGCAACCACATAGCGCTAAATGGTAACCATCAGACCTCCAACAAACTTCTTCGACTTCCTCTTCTCATCATTAAAGATATATTGTGGGCATTTCCCAACTTCGAAAGCTTTGCTTCATAGTTAGCCATAGGCATAGAACCTTAAACCAAGTAAAGAAATTCTATCTCCTTCTTATCTTGCACATGATTAGGCAAGTATTTCTCATGGAACACCTTAAGAAATTTCACACAAGTAATAGTAGCATGCTCAGCAAACACAGTTCTCTTTAGGAAAGCATTAATTACATGTATGAGTTATCTCATTAATTTTAGGCATCAATGTAACTATGTTTGAAGAAATATCTTCGGTTAGTGGAAAACCAAATAGGAAAAGAGAATATAAATATTTAGTTTGGAGAGATTTCAAAAGAGTAGAAACTGAGGAGGGAAGTATTTGGGCCATATGTAAGGCATGTGATGGCAAATTCACTAGAGATAGTAAGCATGGGAGTTCTCATTTGTCAAAGAATCTGAAACATTGTAAAGAGTAGAAAAGACTTAAAGGAAAAACTTCATGTGTGAGTTGGTCTAGTAAAGATTACAGATTTGGCTAAAATGTTAATTATAGCGATCTAACTCGAATGATCCAGTCCTCAGAGCAACAACAAATGTCATAGGGTTTTGAGCAACCGCATAGCACTGAATGGTAACCATCAGACCTCCAACAAACTTCTTCGACTTCCTCTTCTCATCATTAAAGATATATTATGCGCATTTCCCCAACTTCGAAAGCTTTGCTTCATATTAGCCATAGGCATAAAACCTTAAACCAAGTTGAGAAATTCTATCTCCTTCTTATCTTGCAAATAATTTGTAAGGATTGAGGTTTCAGGTACAGTTATCGAGTCAATTTCAGAGCCGTACCCCTTAGTTTGGGCCCAAGTGGGTCTGGGGCGTGCCTTCTAAACGATGTCTAGGGTGCACGACGCCAATTACAATGGCGTCGGGCCATACAGACACCGTTTAGATAGAGTGTTGTTGTGCCGCGTGGGCGGGCATTGGGGCATGTATGTACGGTCCCGGTCATGTCGTCTGAATGGCATCTTGGATGAATGATGCGATTCAGACATTCTGCCAGAGTACAACCCCGTGCTGTCGCCTGAATGGCATATGTTGAGGACGACGCGATTTCATCATTTTCAGTTTGACGCCCCGAACTTTCCTTCCTTTCCATCATTCTCTCCTTCACACTCTCTTTCTTCCCTCTCTCCATTCCCTCCGGTTCTGCCTTCCCTTCCCCTTCCTCTTCTTCTGCTTCCACCACTCCAACACCCTCTACCTCTCACCACTTCCGTCACCACCTCCTCCGCGGCACTTCATTCTCCGGATGGCAGCCGACGTCTCGGCAGAGTGATGGTGTCCACGATAGTACCGGCGGTGGTTTGCGGTGCGGCGGTTCGACGGCACGGAGCTAAGAAGAGTTCAAGTAATCGGTAGGGGGACGATCTTCATTGTATTTGTTTAAAATCATGTTTTCCCCCCCTTTAAAGCATATTTTAAAGGGTTTTTTATAAAAATAGGCATTTTTGTGAAATGAGGATTAGTATGTTTTAAGTGGTAATTTGGATTCTCTCCTTCATTCTCTATTTTTGGGTATTTTTTGGGCAATTTTGGGAGGATGGAAACCCCATTTTGTGGCTCGAGAGAGGTTACAAGAAACCATATTTCGGGCTCTAAATGGCATCGAACTAGGGCGACGCCATTTAAAATGGTGACGACCATGAGCGATGCCATTTAGAGCAGAATTCTCCCAAAGCCAGTTTCTGTGAGAACTCAGTTCAGTTTTGAATGGTGTCCAGACCAAGTAACGCCATTTAAATGGTGACGACCATGGACGACGCCATTCAGGCCAGTATCCCCTAAGAACTTGTTTGGAGGTCTTGAATGACGTCGGCCATGGGCGACGCCATTCAGGACAGAATCTCATTAATTCATGTAATTAACATGTGTTTATATTGTTAGATAGTTTTGTTAAATGCATACTTGAAATCGTACATCGAGGCCGGAGATTTATGTATGATCGGAATCACATTGTGTATGTGTGTATGTTTATACGATTGTGGACCTAGAACGATTATGGTTTGTGTTTGACACCTTGTTTTGGTGTGGGAGGGATGTGGTGTTTGTGTGGCATGGATGCCGTACCGATGTGGGAAGGGTACATGTTAGTGTTTCACTTGTGGCTGGGAAAAGGTAGAACTACTTGTGCCAGACGGGCCAGAGTAGCTAGTGTGCTATCCGATGGGTTACTGTTCTATCCCAAAGGGTCAATGCTTTCCTAGTATGTCGTGACAATTTCCGACGCATTTCTTACTATGGAGCCAGGTTTGGTGCTGCTGGAGTTTACCCTTTCGCCACTGGGCCTGATGTAACCTTAGATATCGAGCTTATGAGTGGTACCCTTCGCCCTTTGGCCTGATGTGACCCGGGAGGTTAGGGTTACAGGTAGTCCCTAAAGCTTTGGCTTGAGGGGGGTTTCACCGGTCCCTAGGGCCCTCTTGAAGCGCCTAAGCCTGGCGTTGAAGGAAGTCCGGTCGATAGGACAGTGGTCTAGACTGCTTGTGTGCACACATGACTGGGTTGTGGTGGTTCACTAGTCCCAGTTAGTCCTTGTTTGACTCACCGCCTCACCCTACGGTGTCTGGAACATCGTAGGGGTGGACAGACGTGGGTGTTGGTGATGTTGTGAGGTGTCGTTTGTACGCATTCTGCAATGTGGTTTGTGTGTTTAGCCAGATCTTTGGTTACAAACTACGGTGTTGAGTTGGGTTGCTTGAATTGCTTAGAACTGTGCATGTTGCATTGCGAATGCATATGTTTCATATCGGAATTTGGGAATCTTTGGGAGCTATGTTTATTGCTTTACTTAAATTGCCTACATGTTGTATTGCTTCACTTGTGGGTGCATGTGTGGGAGGCGGGGATTTGGTGATCCCTACTGAGCACAATTTTGGTGTGGCTCACTCCTTATGGTTTCAAGTGTGGACTTCTCGGCGACTGTTGGCGTGTGGTGTTCTCCTTCATGTGCTGGCCAGCAGCTATCTCGGTTCCGGGGTATGCCCCGATATTATTGTACTTTTCTTCTGTCTGTACTTATTTAATTCCTTGGACCATGTAATTATTGTTGGACTGTGTACGAACATTATTATTTTACTTCCTGTGCACTTGTACTTTCTTTGAGGTCCATGAGATTGTTATATTTAGCCTTGCTTAACGCTTACTTCTCCAGACGTGTCATTTGAGGTCTGGGTGTGAACCCGTAGATAATGATCCGATACCCATTTAGTAATCGGGTCTCCAATTATAGGGTGGCAAGTCGTTACGGATGGTATCAGAGCTTAGTCTAGTCGAGTATGTGATAAACTAGGTTAGATATTATAGTCCAACAATAAGTACAAGTCCGTACAGGCGATGGCTGCTGGCATAGATTAATAGGTTTTGACGTGCTTGTTTTGATTTTCATGTTTATAGAGTAGTGATGGCACTGAAGAGGAGAGTTCCGTTGGTTCTTAATACGGGAACTGACGATGGTAGTTTGGGGGCAGATGGGCAGAATGTGGATCGTTTCATGGAGGCTATATTTGGGGCAATGTCTAGATATCAACCTAGAGATGGTAGTGAGGGATCCAACTCCCGAAGTGGTTAGTCCATGGTAATGAAACGGTTCTTGAAGTTGAAGACCCCTTCTTTCACAGGTCAACTTGTCCCAGATGAGGCAGCTCATTGGATTAAGGAGGTGGAGAAGGCATTCGATGTTCTCGAGTGTGCTGAGAATGACAAGACTTTGTTGGCAACCTTCTTGTTGAAAGACGATGCCTATAATTGGTGGGTTACCATCAAAAGAATGATGTTTTTAGATAGGTCCTTGAGAGAGATTCCTTGGGAGGTATTTGTGAGAGAGTTTAGTGGACAGTACTTTCCGAGGCACGTTCGAAAGGCCAAGGAAAGGGAGTTTATGGAATTGGTGTAGAGTGATATGTCAGTTCTGGAATATCAGATGAAGTTTGTGGCTCTGGGAAGGTTCGTTCCGCATATATCTAAGAATCAGGAACGTCGAATGGAGAGATTTGTGTATGGACTCCGGTACGATTTGAGGGGAATGGTGGCATCCCATTATTGTAGTGATCTTGCATCAGTAGTTCGGTGTGCAGCATCAGTGGAGACTCCATTCCAACAAATGGCGAAAGAGATGGATCGGTCAGCACGAGGGCAGCAACAGAGCAAGAACAAATCGGCGATTCTTTCAACAGACAGTTCAAGTTCCTTTGGGTTCGGGTTCCAGGGGATGCTTTATGACGAGGACGAAGACTGTTTTGTTCGGCAGATGCAGACTGTGGTTAGCAAACATCAGGAAGCAGGTCATGATGCAGCAGATCATTGTCCCCGTTATGGTAGGCAGCATGGTGATCGGATATGTCCATTGGTCACTGGTAGCTATTTTGGCTGTGGTAAGAAGGGACATATTGTGAGAAATTGTCCCCAGAAGAATAAGATAGGTCAGGAGCCGAGTGGTCAGAAGAAGCCTAGGACCTAGAGCGGTGTTATGTGTCCTCTTAGAGAGGTCCGAAATGCTGGGCGAGATGAAGACTTTTGTCTTATCTTTTAGGTTGTAGTTGTGAGCTCTTATGGCACTTTTTATGTATTTTGGATATGGTGGAGAATCAATTTTGTAATATGTGCCTCGTAAGGCTAATGAATCGTTGTATTAGTCCATCAGTGTTTGTAGAATCATAGAACGTGGTTAGCTTAGTGTTAATAAGATCAACCGATTATACGGAGCCCCGTGGAGGAGTGTGATTAGTTAGGGTGATTGATGTGAACCGTGTTACCGGTGAGGAATTGTTGACAGTGATTGTCATTCGAGCAGTTACAATTTCGAGGACGAAATTTTCTTAAAGGGGGGAGGATGTAAGGACTGAGATTCCGGGTACAGTTATCGAGTCGGTTTTGGAGTCGGACCCTTTGGTTTGGGCCCAAGTGGGTCTGGAGCGTACCTTCTAAACGACGTCTAG
Source organism: Zantedeschia hybrid cultivar (assembly GCA_030544215.1). NCBI lineage: Eukaryota > Viridiplantae > Streptophyta > Magnoliopsida > Alismatales > Araceae > Zantedeschia > Zantedeschia hybrid cultivar. Next base: position 41,865,826 of record JARZZO010000002.1, on the reverse strand, counting down.
GGTGCACGAAGCCATTTAGAATGGCGTTGGACTGTACGGACGCCATTTAGATAGAGTGCTACTGTACCGCGTGGGCAAGCGTTGGGGCATGTGTGTACGGCCCCGGTCATGTCGTCTGAATGGCGTCTTGGATGGACGACGCGATTCAGACATTTTGCCAAAGTACGACCCCGTCCTGTCACCTGAATGGCGTCTGTTGAAGATGACATGATTTCATCATTTTCGGTTTGATGTCTCGAGCCTTCCTTCATTTCCCTCATTCTCTCCTTCACACTCTCTCTCTTACCTCTCTCCATTCCCTCCGGTTCTCCCTTCCCTTCCCCTTCCGCTTCCACCACTCCAACACTCTCTACCTCTCACCAGTTCCATCACCACCTCCTCTGCGGCACTTCATTCTTCGGGCGGCGGCCGACGTCCTGGCAGAGTGACGACGTCCACGGTGGTACTGGCGGCGGTTTGCGGTGCGGTGGTTCGGCGGCACGAAGCTAGTAAGAGTTCAAGTAACCAGTAAGGGGACGATCTTCATTGTATTTGTTTAAAATCATGTTTTCCCCCGCTTTAAAGCATATTTTAAGGGATTTTTTATGAAAATAGGCTTTTTTTGTGAAATGAGGATTAGTGTGTTTTAAGTGGTAATTTGGATTCTCCCCTTCATTCTCTATTTTTGGGTATTTTTTGGGGCAATTTTGGGAGGGAGGAAACCTCATTTTGTGGCTCGGGAGAGGTTGCCAGATTTCGGGCTCTAAATGGCGTCAGGTTAGGGCGACGCCATTTAAAATGGTGATGACCATGAGCGACGCCATTTAGACCAGAATTCTCCCAAAGCCAGTTTTTGCGAGAATCAGTTCAGTTTTGAATGGCGTCCAGACCAGGTGACGCCATTTAAATGGTGACGACCATGGACGACGCCATTCAGGCCAGTATCCCCTAAGAACCTATTTAGAGGTCTTGAATGACGTCGGCCATGGGCGACGCCATTCAGGACAGAATCTCATTACATGTGTTTACATTGTTAAATAGTTTGGTTAAATGCATGCTTGAAATCGTACATCGAGGCCGGAGATTTATGTATGATCGAAATCACATTGTGTGATGTTTATACGATTGTGGACCTAGAACAATTATGGTTTGTGTTTGACACCTTGTTTCGGTGTGGGAGGGATGCGGTGTCTGTGTGGCATTGATACCGTACCGGTGTGGGAGGGGTACAGCTTAGTGTTTCACTTGTGGCTAGGAAAAGGCATAACTACCTGAGCCAGACAGGCCGGAGTAACCAGTGTGCTATTCAAGGGGTTGTTGTTCTATCCCAGCGGGTCGGTGCTTTCCTAGTTTGTCGTGGCAGTTTCCGACGCGTTTCTTATTGTGGAGCCGGGTTTGGTGCTGCTGGAGTTTATCCTTTCACCACTGGGCCTGATGTAACCTGAGATATTGAGTTTACGAGTAGTACCCTTCGCCCTTTGGCCTGATGTGATCCGAGAGATTAGGGTTATGGGTAGTCCCTATAGCTTCGGCTTGAGGGGGGTTTCGCCGGTCCCTAGGGCCCTCTTGAAGCGCCTAGGCCTGGCGTTGAGGGAAGTCCGGTCGATAGGACAGTGGTCTAGACTGCTTGTGTGCACACGTGACTGGGTGGTGGTAGTTCACTAGTCCCAGTTAGTCCTAGTTTGACTCACCGCCTCACCCTACGGTGTCCAGAACATCATAGGGTGGATAGGCGTGGGTGTTGGTGATGTTGTGAGGCGCCGTTTGTACGCGTTCTGCAGTGTGGTTTGTGGTTTTAGCCAAATCTTTGGTTACAAACTGCGGTGTTGAGTTGCGTTGCTTGAATTGCTTAGAATTGTGCCTGTTGCATTGTGAATGCATATGTTTCATATCAGAACTTGAGAATCTTTGGGAGCTGTGTTTATTGCTTTACTTAAATTGCCTACATCTTGTATTATTGCACTTGTGGGTGCGTGTGTGGGAGGCGGGGATCGGGTGATCCCTACTGAGCCCAATTTTGGTATGACTCACTCCCTGCGGTTTTAGGTGTGGACTTCTCGGCAAGTGTTGGAGTGTGATGGTCTCCTTCGTGTGCGGGCCAGTAGCTATCACGGTTCCGGGGTATGCCCCGATGTTGTTGTACTTTTCTTCTGCCTGTACTTATTTAATTCCTTAGACCATGTAAATATTGTTAGACTGTGTACGGACATTATTATTTTACTTCCTTCGCACTTGTACTTTCTTTGAGGTCCGTGAGATTGTTATATTTAACCTTGTTTAATGCTTACTTCTCCAGACGTGTCGTTTGAGATCCGGGTGTAAACCCGTAGATAATGATCCGATACCCATTTAGTAATCGAGTCTTCAATTATAAGGTGGCGGGTCGTTACATAATTAGGCAAGTATTTCTTATGGAACACCTTCAGAAATTTCACGCAAGTAATAGTAGCATGCTCAACAAACACAGTCCTCTTTAGGAAAGCATTAATTACATGTATGAGTTATCTCATTAATTTTAGGCATCAATTTAATTATGTTTGAAGAAACATCTTCTGTTAGTTGAAAACCAAATTGGAAAAGAGAATATAAATATTTAGTTTGGAGAGATTTTGAAAGAGTAGAAACTGAGGAGGGAAGTATTTGGGCCATATGTAAGGCATGTGATGGAAAATTCATTGGCGATAGTAAGCATAGGAGTTCTCAATTGTTAAAGAATTTGAAACATTGTAAATAGTAGAAAAGACTTAAAAGAAAAACTTCATGTGTGAGCCAATAAGCAAGTTGGTCTAGTAAAGATTACAGATTTGGCCAAAATGTTAATTATAGTGATCTAACTCGAATGATCCAGTTCTCAGAGCAACAACAAATGTCATAGGGTTTTAAGCGACCGCATAGCGCCGAATGGTAGCCATTAGACCTCCAACAAACTTCTTCGACTTACTCTTCTCATTATTAAAGATATATTGTGTGCATTTCCCCAACGTCGAAAGCTTTGCTTCATAGTTAGCCATAGGTATAGAACCTTAAATGAATTTGAGAAATTCTATCTCCTTCTTATCTTGCACATGATTAGGCAAGTATTTCTCATGGAACACCTTAAGAAATTTCACGCAAGTAATAGTAGCATGCTCAACAAACACAGTCCTCTTTAGGAAAGCATTAATTACATGTATGAGTTATCTCATTAATTTTAGGCATCAATTTAACTATGTTTGAAGAAACATCTTCTGTTAGTGGAAAACCAAATTGGAAAAGAGAATATAAATATTTAGTTTGGAGAGATTTTGAAAGAGTAGAAACTGAGGAGGGAAGTATTTGGGCCATATGTAAGGCATGTGATGGCAAATTCATTGGCGATAGTAAGCATGGGAGTTCTCAATTGTTAAAGAATCTGAAACATTGTAAATAGTAGACAAGACTTAAAAGAAAAACTTCATGGGTGAGCCAATAAGCAAGTTGGTCTAGTAAAGATTACAGATTTGGCCAAAATGTTAATTATAGTGATCTAACTCAAATGATCATTATGCATGAATATCCATTGTCTATAGTTGAACATCAAGGATTCAAAAAAAATTTGTGCATAATTTAAGTCTAGAGTTGAAGATGATATCACACACCATTGTGACGACAGATTGTATGAAACTTTTTTATAATGAAAAACAGAAATTGTTTAGAGTTCCTAGTAGGATGCAATCTCAAGTGAGTGTAGCTATAGACATGTGGTCATCAAGACATAATGCTTGTTATATGAGCATAACAGTGCATTATGTTGATGATAATTAGTGATTGCGAAAGAGAATACTCAACTTTTGTAAAGTAAGTGAGCTACCTAAAGGTGTAGCCCTTGCTAAGATAGTTGAGAAGAAGTTGAAGGAGTGGAATATAGAGAAGAAACTATTTAGTATTGTCCTTGATAATTGCTCAATAAATGATGTGGTGGTCTATGAGCTAAGCAATATATTATAGAAAACGAGCTCTCATATCCAATGGTGATTTATTTCATGTGAGTTGTTGGGCCCTATGAGTGCTCAATATCGGTGTGTGGTGTTCATGATTTCATGTTGATTATGTGACAAACAAAATATTAAAATAAAATCGTGATCGCCATAAAGTTAAAGGTTTCAAAAGAAAGATCATTTACCTCTTCTAATTTGGGAGATTGGTTCTTCGTTCCTTCTCTTTGGCCGGCCAAAGAGAAAGAGCCATTTTCTCGTTCTCTCACTTTTATATTGGTTTCTTGATTTGTTGTTCCAAAGCATCTCCTTTGAATCTCTTTTCTTTCTTCTTTGAATCTCCTTTGTACCTTGTAAAAAAGATGAGAGTAAACAAAAAAAGATCTAATCAGAACTAAAGTAGAGAGTAGTATCTATTCTATTAATGAATTCAAATATGCAACTAAACTAAGCTACTCACTTGTTTTGGGTTCTTTAAACCCCTAACATGAACATGGGTTTGGAAAAGGATGTGGTGAGTGTGGGTAACATTGTAACGACCCGCCACCCTATGATCGGAAACCCGACCACTAAATGGGTGTTGAATCATTATCCAACGGTCTCACACCCAGATCTCATAAACACGTCTGGAGGAGTAAGTGTTAAACAAGGCTAAATATAACAATCACACGGACTACAAGGAATTACAAGTGCGCAGGAAGGAAATTAATAATGTCCGTACACAGTCCAACAATAATTACAAGGTCCAAAGAATTAAATAAGTACAGGCAGAAGCAAAGTACAACAACATCGGGGCATACCCCGGAACTGAGATAGCTGCTGGTCCGCACACCAAGGAGAACACCACGTCTCCACTCGCCAAGAGGTCCACACCTGAAAACGCAGGGAGTGAGCCACACCAGAATCAGGCTCAGTAGGGATCATCCGATCCCTCGCCTCCCACTCACACACCCACAAGTACAGTAATACAAATACAAGTAAAGTAAGCAAGTAAGGCAGTAATTACTACTCCTAAATCTCGATATAAACCACATGCATTCAAATGTAACATGCATATCTCAGAAATCATTCTACCAATGAGCCTATAACTCGGGTCTCGGCAAAACACGCCAACCACGCACCAGGTGACCCTCTCTCACTAGGCGTCACCCCGCCACTGCTCCCACCGGCGCTGTGCTTCACCCACACCAGCACAGGGTGATAAAGCGCTACAACTGTCACTCTAGGTCCACAGTAGCACAAAACACAGCACAGTGCTATCCGGTCACGCAGAAAGTCCACGGTCGCACGAAACACAACGTAGTGCGATCAGGTCACAAGGAATCCATCATCATCGAGTATATTTAAAGCATGCATTAACTGAACTATCTAACAATGTAAACACATATTAATAGCAATATGAATGGCGTCGTCCATACAAGACGCCGTTCAGACGACACGTCAGGGGCCGTACTCTCGCGGCCCAAAACCCGCCCACGTGGCACAACAGCAAACTCGCTAAATGGCGTCCACACAGCAGGACGCCGTTTGGAAGACGTCGTGCATCCTAGACGTCATTTAGAAGGTACACCCTAGACTCATTAGGATCCAAACCAAGGGACCCGGCCCAAAACCGACCCAAAAACTGAACCCGAAATCTCAATCCTTACAATCTCCCCCCCTTAAAAGAATTTCGTCCTTGAAATTGCCTGCTACAATCAACGAGGGCGAAACATAAAAACTACCAGCTCACTAGGGAACTTACCGGAAAAGGTAGGGAACTGTTCCGGCATCTAAACCTCGCACGCCTAGGTCGCCTCGCTCCCGGAGCAATACTGCCAAATCACTTAACCAAAGGTACAACCTTGTTCCAGAGGACCTGATCCTTGCGATCTTTAATACGTACTAGAAACTCTGGAAAGGACAAGTCCTCAGCAACTTTCAATTCTAAAAAATCCAAAATATGAGATGGATCCTGAACGCATCTCCTCAGCAAAGAAACATGGAACACATCGTGCAACTCTGCAAGACTGGGCGGCAAGGCTAGCTGGTATGCCGTTTCCCCAATTCGAGCAAGAATGGAAAAGGCTCAACATATCGCGGACTCAGCTTACCTCGCTTCCCAAATCTCATCACACCCTTGGAGGGTGAGACTCGGAGAAACACGTGGTCCCCAACCTCAAACTCAGGCGGTCTCCCACAGATGTCTACATCACTCTTCTATCTGCTCTGAGCTGCAATCAACCTCTGCTGTATCACTCTGGCAACTTCAGCACATTGCTGAACCAACTCTGATCCTACTATCTGCCTCTCGCCAAACTCAGACCAATTCACAGGAGATCGACACGGCCGTCCATATAATGCCTCATAAGGCGCCATGCCGATACTAGAATGGTAATTGTTGTAATAAACAAACTCCACTGTAGACAAGTGCTGCCCCTAAGAACCTCCCCAGTCTAGGCAACATGCCCTGAGCCTAACCTTCGAAGTCTGAATGGTCCTCTCCAACTGCCCCTCAGTCTCAGGATGATAGGCCGAGCTGAAGGCTAACTGCGTGCCCAAGGCCTTCCGAAAACTCTTCCATAACCTAGAAGTAAATCTCGAACCCCAGTCTGACACGATGGATAAGGGGACGTCGTACAGAAAGATGATACGATCCACAAACAATTTAGCCAACGCACCGACTGACCAGTCCTTCCTAATAGCCAAGAAGTGTGCTAACTCGGTCAATCGCTCAACAACAACCCAAATCGCGTCCCTTCTGCCAGGGGATACAGGTAATACCATCACAAAATCCATAGTCACAAGCTCCTGATCCCAGACCGGGATCGGCAAAGGCTGCAACAACCCTTCTGGTCTCTGATATTCCGCCTTAACCTACCGACAAGTCATACACCTAACCACAAAATCAACCACATCCTTCTTCATACCAGGCCACCAAAAAGCCACCTCAAACAATGATACATCTTAATCGTTCCCGGAAGCACTACATATCTAGAACCATGCACCTCATCAAGGACACACCTGTACACGTCCTCCTCGGTCGGAACATAGAGTCTACCTCTAAACCTGACTGTATCATCTTACAATTCCGCCTCTGGTCTCAGGAGAAACTGTGGTAATTTTGTACCTGCCCTCTGAACCTCAATCACGGCATGGTACACCACTGGCCTCGCAGTTAAACTGGCCAACATGGCTCTATCAGCCTCTGATTCCACAACCTTATCATGCTGCATCAGAACTGCACCCAAACCTCGACGTGATGCATCTGAATAAACCACAAATCCACTGGAACCTAATGAAAGTACCAACGCTGGAGCTGAAGTGAGGCGAGTCTTCAACTCCATGAAACTCTGCTCACACTCCACGGTCCACACGAAACGAACTCCCCTACGAGTCAACCTCGACAAGGGGGTCGCTTATCAAAGAAAACCCCTGGACCAACCGTCGGTAATATCCTGCTAATGCCAAGAAGCTCCTGATCTAAGTTACTGTTGTTGGCCTGCTCCACTCCATAACTGCCTCAATCTTGTCTGGATCCACTACAATGCCCTTACCGATCATACTCATACACGGGGCTCCACACAACCGATCAATCAAATCAATACTAAATTAACTATATTCCACAATTCTACCAAAACCGATAGACCGAAATAACCATACATTAACCTTACAAGACACATATTGCAAAACTAATCCTCCACCATGTCCAAATTACATAAAGAGTGCCATAAGAATTCACACTTACTACCTAAAAAAAATACTTGCCTAGCCCGACATCTCGGACCCCTACTAAAAGAATACACAACACCATTCTAGGTCCCGGGGCTCTTACTGGCCACTTGGCTCCTAGCCTGTCTTATTCTTCTGGGGACAGTTCCTCAAGAAATGCCCCTTCTTACCACAGCCAAAACAGCTACTAGTGACCAATAGACACATCCGATTTCCATGATGACTACCACAACGGGGACAATGATCTGCCGCATCTTGTCTCGTTTCCTGCTGCCTGCTAGCCACAGTCTGCATCTGCTGAACCAAACCGTCTCCATCCTCATCATGAAGCATCTCTTGGGACCATAACTCAAAGGAACTTGAACCGCCTGACGAAAAGACTGTTGATTTGCTCTTGCCTTGTTGCTTCCCTCGTGCCGATCGCTCCAACTCTCTCGCCATTTGCTGGAACTGAGTCTCCACCGCTGCCGCGCATCGAACTGCTGACGCCAGATCTCTACAACACTGAGATGCCACCATTGTCCTCAGATCATACCGGAGTCCATCTACAAATCTCTCTGTTCTATATCCCTCATGTTCAAATATGTGTGGAACGAATCTTCCAAGAGCCACAAACCTCGTCTGATATTCTAGAACTGACATATCATTCTGCACCAATTCCATAAACTCCCTTTCCTTAGCCTTCTGAACGTGCCTCGGAAAGTACTGTCCACTGAACTCACTCACAAATACCTCCCAAGGGATCTCTCTCAAGGACCTATCTGCAAACATCATTCTCTTGATAGTAACCCACCAATGATATGCATCGTCCTTCAACAAGTAGGTTGCCAACAAGGTCTTGTCATTCTCAGCACATTCAAGAACATCAAATGCCTTCTCCACTTCCTTAATCCAATGAGCTGCCTCGTCTAGAACTGGTCGACCCATGAAAGAAGGGGTCTTCAACCTCAAGAATCGCTCCATCACCGTGGACTGACCACCTTGGGAATTGGACCCCTCACCACCATCTCCCTGCTGGTATCTAGACATAGCCCTAATCATAGTTTCCATGAAACGATTCACATTATGCCCCTCTGCCCCTGAACTACCATCGTCTGCTCTCGTACCACGAGCCAACGAAACTCTCCTCCTCGGCGCCATCACTACCCCATGAACATAAAAATTGAAACAAACACGTCAAAACCTATCAATCTATACCAGCAGTTATCGTCTGTACAGACTCGTACTTATTGTTGGACTATGATATCTAACCTAGTTTACCACATACTCGATCAGACTGAGCTCTGATACCAATTGTAACGACCCGCCACCCTATCATAGGAAACCCGATCACTAAATGGGTGTCGAATCATTATCCAACGGTCTCACACCCGGATCTCACAAACACGTCTGGAGGAGTAAGCGTTAAACAAGGCTAAATATAACAATCATACGGACTTCAAGGAATTACAAGTGCGCAGGAAGGAAATTAATAATGTCCATACACAGTCCAACAATAATTACATGGTCCAAAGAATTAAATAAGTACAGATAGAAGCAAAGTACAACAACATCCGGGCATACCCCGGAACTGAGATAGCTGCTGGTCCGCACACCAAGGAGAAAACCACGTCTCCACTCGCCAAGAGGTCCACACCTGAAAACGCAGGGAGTGAGCCACACCAGAATCGGGCTCAGTAGGGATCATCCGATCCATCGCCTCCCACTCACACACCCACAAGTACAGTAATACAGATACAAGTAAAGTAAGCAAGTAAGGCAGTAATTACTACTCCTAAATCTCGATATAAACCACATGCATTCAAAATGTAACATGCATATCTTAGAAATCATTCTACCAAGGAGCCTATAACTCGCGTCTCGGCAATGTAGACACGCTAATTTTGACGTCATTTCGAGTAAATTTCATATCATATAATAATGCCTCAGAATGGTCTAATATTTAATCATTGATTAATTTTTATTGATATTTTTGAGTGTCGGGTTTAACAGACATGTTTAAGTTAATCAATTGAATTGATTTTAGCTCAAATTTCAGTAAAATATATGAAAAAGCCTAAAATGCGTCAACCTGTGTGGACGCTATTTAGAGTTTATTCCTATTTTAGCGTTTAAATTTGAATTTTAATCAGTTGATTTATTAGCTAAAAGGCGTCTGTGAAGGTCGACGCGTTTTAAGTTTCCTAAGCTATTTTAACTTCTCTTCCGGATGTTTATCCTTATCTTAATTAGTGTAAAAGACGTCTACACACGTGGACGCGTTTTAGCTAATAAAGATAAAGATAAGTTTTCCCGGATATTTATCCTTATCTTAACTAATCTGAAAGGCATCAGCCATGGTGGACGCGTTTTAGATAATTACAGATAAAGATGAATTAATCAATATTTATCTGTCGGTTAAGGTAGATAAATCCTAGATTTTTCTATGTTAATCGCGAACGCAGAAAATGCCTATAAATACCTCACATCTCAAAGAGTAAAAAAAGTTAAGGTTGAGTTGAGTTGAGCCAGAGCGTTATTATAGCGAATTGAAGATCGAAGCAACAACGTCGGAACGCCGGAGCGCTGCCATTTCCAGAAGTCGGCGTCCCTTTCAAGATCTTCATCCTTTCAAGGCTTCAACCAATTGGGCATAAGTGTTTCAATTCTGCACTTTCATTATACATCTTCATTAATTTCATTCTTCATATTCACTTCATGCAACACACACCACAGCATCAATCTTTCAAAACCTATTTGATTTAAGGGGTTTCAAAGCCATTTAAACAAGTGAATTTGCTGTTCAATTATATGCTTATAATCATGATCAGTTTAAATATTGCTTCCACTTAAGTTCTCATCATCATTGTTTCTTCATTTTCTTTCTCTGTTTCTGCTGCACTCAACAACAAGAAGTGATCAAAAGGGGAAATCAAGCATAAAGCCAGAATAACTTCTGGACGATCCTCAAACTCAACAGCAAGAACAAAAGAACAAAGAAAGGGCTCTCTTTCTTCAGCCGGCTGAAGGAGGGGAATCAAGGACTCAATCTTCCGCGTTCAAACAGGTAGGCGATCATATCTCTTTTGAAACTTTTAAGTCAAAAGTTTCTGGCGATCACTGCACTTTAGTTGCCGTTTTTAATAGGTTAGTTTATACTAAACAATATAGATTTTTCATGTTAATCACACGAGCATTTTAAGCACCTACAGCTCTTTTGGCGATCACGGTGGGACTTGGTCTCGCCATCTTTTAGTTTCTTTTTGTTCTTGCTATCATCATATCGGGCACCCACGGTGCACCATTTGTGTCTCTCGACACGTCCTCACCAATTGGTGAGTGTTTTAGTTTAATTAAGTTCCCTCGTGCACCACGTGCACACCTCAGTGACAAGATCTTGCCCTCCCCTTGATTAGTTCAAAAAGTTGTTTTTGTGATAAAAATGATGTGTGATTGATAGATTTCCTAGTTGTTTAGTTAGTAAATCATCATGTTTAAAATCTGAAACTAAAAAAATTTGCATGAGTCGATTGTTTACTGCTTTTTACCTTGTTTGAGGAGGATTCAACCAAGAAAATCCTCCTGCAAAACTGTTTCTGCGAACTGAAAAGCGTCCAGGAGCACTGACGCGTTTCAAAACCGCGTCAGCACACCCAGACGCCTTTCAGTCTTCAGACTTTCTCTGCTGTTTGCATCTGTTTCTGCGAAAAAATTAAGTTCTGTGTTGAATAGCGTCGACTACCATCGACGCTATTCAGACAGTTTCTTAGTTATTTTTCAGATATGTTTCTGCGAAAGAATTAAGTTCTGTTTTGAATGGTGTAGACTATCATCGACGCGATTCAGAAAGTTTCTTAATTATTTTTCAGTTTCCAGATTTCTGTGGTTTGAGTGCTAGCTACCCATTATTTATTAAGCATTAGAGGCCATCCAGGCCGCAGGACATACGCATTGAGGTGAAAACCCTCCTTTTCTTAGGAACACATTACTCGACGTCAGCAACTCTCTCTGATTGGGTTGGTCCCTTGATCAGACTAGAGAAGTTGACGTTGAGACCTCCATAAGTCCCCAAAATCAAGGTATTCCTCCTTGATCATCGGGCTGGTTGTACCAATTGAAGTCCCGGCTAGATTCCGAAAGTGTTGTGAGAGAAAACCCTAGAGAATAACGGTGGAAACTGAACTGAAACTAGGATCCTTTCCCTGAGCGAAATTGTGGTTTAATCCAATTCAAATAACTCAACAAGGAACCCTAAAATCACGTTAAGCATCCACTTGTTTGATTAATCTATGTACAACTTATTTGATTAAATCTTTGAAAAGGGAATCTAACATCATGTTGCTGCGATCAGGCAGGGACTTGAGTATGGCTCAAGACACCATCATCAACTACGAGGGAGATGCTAATGCCCCTCGCGATTCAGATTTCAACTATGAGAACGGGAGAGATGCTGATGCCTCCCGTAATTCTGTCCCCATTCCGGTTCGACATGATGGGAATGTCCGGACTCCTCTTTTTCATCCACAGGATCGATATCCTGATCTTCCCCCGCATGAATATGCGATCCCTAATCCCGATCTAGAGGGGGACATGAATCAGAATGATCCCTCATCCTCTGATCCTATGGATCTCGTCAATGCCCTAGGAGTTCTTGCCTCCTGACTGGACCCTCAGCAGTTCGAGGCCATCCAGTCTATTTTGAAGGGGAAGGCACCCATGCAGCCTGCTGAGCCGAACCCTATGGCTCCCCTCGTTGTTACTCAACAACCTCCTCCTCCTCCTCCTTATATCCATCAGGCCATGGAAGGCCTTCATATTGCTTCTCGGCCAACTGGGCCACAACTTTCATCATCTAGGCAACCGGCTAGACCGCAAACGCCTATTTATCAAAATGCCCTCGGGCATGGCGGAAGCTCTGTCGGACCTCCTCCTTATTGTCCTCCCTGTCCAACGTACTCTAGGCAGCAGGCCTATCAAGTACTTCCACCTCCTCCTCCTCCTCCCCAGGCAGATCTGACCACGCAAGCGTTGCTGGCCAAGATGGAGCGCATGGATGAGCAGTTCAACAACCTCCAGAAGATGATGGGGGTTAAAGCTGTGCCAGAAATCAATTTACCAAGCCTGCCAGTATTCCATCTGCCACCCTCTGAAATGCCAGTGTATCAAAAGTATAACGGTACTGGTAACCCCTTCACACATCTGAAGGAGTTCATGTACGAATCATCTTTCTGGCAGAACGATAAGAGGTCGTTGGCCTTCTTGTTCAGGAGATCTCTAGAGGGACCAGCCCTCGAGTGGTTCTTTTCTCTGGAACCCTCCGAAGTAGAGGATTACGGTATCGTTTCACGCAAATTTATCCAACGATACCAGGACAGAGTTGCACCCTCCTTGTCTATCACGGACCTCATTGCAGAAAAGATGAAACCTGATGAGGAGTTTGTCAGTTTTGCTGACAGGTGGCGGGGCCTGGCTGAAAAGGTGAAGGATCACTTGTCCGAATCTGAACAAGTGAAAATGTTAATTTCTAACGCCACGCCCCAGTTCAAGCTAGTCCTCTCCTTGAACAATTTGACTAACATGGCAGAGCTCTATGAAAGAGCACGGTACTGCCAGAATGCCTTCAAGGACGCTACGTTCTCTAGCGTCTTTGATCCTCACAGACCTAGCAGGCCCCCACCTCGGAAGCCTGCAGTGCCGAATTCTCCCAGCACAGGTCCGACTACTGAGGGCACGCTCTCTCACGAGCAAGTCAGTACCATGAACAATAATTCGCCCCAGTTCGTGAGGAACCAGCAGCAGTACCAGAGGCCACCGCAGCCGAACCAACAAGGGTATAGGCAGCAGCAGAACCCCCATTACCAACAGCAGTATCAGTGGCCCCAGCAGCCGAATCAGAACCAGCAACAGCTACAACAACAGCCGCAACGGCAACAGCAGTGCCAGCAGCCTCAGCAGCAGTATCAGTAGCAGCAACAGCCACAGTGTCAGCCGCGCGCACCGCCGGCGTACCACAATGTCCCTCCACCTGGTGACTACAGCCGGCAGAGAAGACCTCCGGGCCCGAAGAGGGCAGAATACCCGGCCCTTCCAGAATCCTTGGCAGATATCTTCAGTGCTTTAATGGCAGCCAATGCCTTAGTTTTGCCAAGGGAAAAGGCCGTCTGGCCTCAAAATGCCGATACGTCCAGGTATTGCTACTTCCATAGGCAACCTGGGCATACCATTGACACCTGCTTCCAGTTCAGAGATTATATTCATGATCTCAATGAGCAGGGCGGCATAGACTGGGAGGAGATGAAAAAGTACATATCAGCCCTGAAGGCGAGGAGACCGCAGCAGCAGCAGCAGCAAGCAAGACCACCGGCACAAGCAGCAGTACCACCCAACATGGGCATAGTGCAGAATCCACTCCCGGAGCACCAGAACCAAAACCAAGTTGCTCCCATTCTGACGAACAGCCAGTCTGAGGCTAGTCGTGGGCAACAGTGGAGAGTAGAGGATTCTTCCTCTCTTTGTTCAACGGGTCACGTTCAAAGTACCGCAGAGCGACCACCACGCCGCACCATCCACATACCCAGACCACAACCCGTTACCATCACCCCTCTACCGACACCCACATATCACTCGCCCGCACCTAATAACCCATTACCACTACCCACCTTCCTTAGACCCATTACGCCCCGCACTCCTATGCCTCCATCATATAACCCCCCGCAAACCAATAACGCGCCCCTTCTACCATCCAGGCCACTATTACGCATACCATTTCCTACTTCACCCGCTACCACCACCGCCTACCCAGATATGCCCTTACCATCTAGACCGCTATTACACGTACCATTCCCCACTTCACCAACCAGTTACCCATCCACCATCCAACCCTCTAGGCCTCTAATCCGCACCGCGCCATCACCACCTAGCCCTACGCCATCACCTACGTACCAACCCTCTATGCCATCCGCACCATCCAACCCTGCGGTACTTAAGGTGTCACCCGGATCCTCCACGGTTGAGGAACATGCGCTCCGGAGTGGAAGGATTTTCAACAAAGTCTTTCCTCAGTCCACGGTTAGAGACGGCCCATCACAGCCGACTGAGGAAGCCCATAATGAAGAGAGTGCACCAGGCACTCAATACGACTTGTTGAAACACCTAGATCGGACACCGGCACGGATCACTATACTCGAACTGATCAAAAGATCCAAAAGTCACCAAGAAGCTTTAATGGAATATCTGCAGAAGGTGATGGTCAATGAAGACGTGCCGGTAGAGAAAATTGCAGCACTACTAGTTCCTCAGGGGGATCAGCCCTCCATTACATTTCATACATCGGAACTAGCACCGCCGGCAACCAGAAGCATGGCTCTGAACATCACGGTCAACATCTGTAAGAAGGCCGTGGATGCATGCCTGGTCGACACAGGGGCTTCGATCAATGTTTTACCTCCGAAGACCCTGGAGCTATGCGGTGTGCCCAAAGAAAAATGGCTGCCCAGCCCCATTTCAATGACAGCATATGACAATTCTACCCGTTCCCCTCTGGGAATGGTCTATTTAAAGGTGGAGCTGGGCCCTGTAAGTCATGTAGAGGTCAAATTTCACATCCTGGAAATCGACCCTTCCATAAATGCCATTTTAGGTCGTCCTTATATTAAAACTCTTGAGGCGATTCCCTCTACGAATCACCAATGCCTCAAATTTACTTACAAAGGACGAATTATTAAAGTAACGAGCATGCCGATCCTTGCTGCTGCTCATACCTTAAACATTAAATCTGCTGTCTTACCTGGCCGACAACCTTTTCTGTCGGTATTACAGGTCTACCGTCCAGTGGCTGATCCTCTGAAAGCCGCCACTATTTCTCCATACCCATTAGATGCTATCAAGAGGGGGAAGTGCATGAGTACCCCAGGATGGAGGATTATGATGAAGAATGGCTACGAGCCTGGAAGAGGTCTGGGCACACAGTTGCAAGGCAGGACCACTCCTGTCAGAAATCATCGAGCAGCACCTGGAAGTGGTCTGGGCTATAGGCCAATAAAACTGAAGCAAGATCTGGTTCAACAAGCAGAGATCGAAGAAGGTCCGAAAATCTGGGAGGCAATGTCTACACCACCCAAAGAAGGCCGAGATCCCCTAACATGGACCCTGTGTACGCACTTCGTGAAAGGGCCCATACTTAGCTATGACAACACGGTGGTCATCACTTCCTGTTTTGACTTCCATGATATATATGGGAGGGACTTGGCCAGACATTTCTCTGAACTACTTACGTACCAATCCTTGGAGGCTCTGCGGCCTATGAAAAGGAGGAAATTTCATGATTCTGAATGTGAATGGTACAGGTGGTTCGATCTGAGAGACCTCTATATTGCACTGAACAGACTATTCATGGATCCTGCAGAACCTAAGTGGCCGCCACAGATTGATGAGCTGATTGAAAGCCCTGGTGCCATATTTGACAAGCGGATACTGCTGTCTGAAGAGACTGATGAAGGGGAGCCAGATGACCCCTATGAAGCTGGTTACACTACAGATCTGCTCTGGAGGGGGACATATCATTCACATGTCTTCATGCTCCATACTCTTTTTCGTACACTGCTCTTGACCCCGACTTGGTCGCGGGTCATTATTGAAGATATCCCACGGGCTCCGCCCGTCATGATTACTCTGTCCCCTCGGGACCTTATACCACAACCTCCTCTCGATCTAGAGAGGTTGTATAATTTAATCTGGGACATATTACTATATGATCCCCCTAATCCTTTGGCCTTGGTGCCACTTCCTCCGTCTGGTTCTCCTCCCATTTGTATTCATTCCTGCTTTATGTTTAATTCTTTCATTGTCCAAAAAAAAAACGCCAATTTGGCAACAAATTCTTCCCAAATCCTCATCGAGGAAACATCTTACTTGTCCGATTGCACCCCGTCGCGCGGGTCCTTCGGTCAAGATTCTCTCTTAGATCTACTCTGTCCCTCCCCTCGGGAGGATTCTCTTGTATTTCCACTTGTATCCTAGGATTTTCATCCTGCTTCATCTTCATTAGGTTATAATAGGCAGTCTAATTTTAGTCAGATTAGTCAGGTTAAGAAGTCTAGGAAGCCCAAGGGTAGGCGAATTCCAGATAGATACCTCCAGGACTTAGCTGATAAATGCTCTTCTTGTTCTTTAATCCCTCAGTTTTTAGAAAATCCAATTCAGATGCCAGAAGACTGCATGGACGATGAGTTAGTCAATGATGGGTACGGGGTATAAGAATTAGTACATGAAAAGGACCCCATTGTTGAGAATGAGGAAGACGACGAGGACGCAGGCATATGCCAGTGGAGTGAAGAGATTCGATGAACCCTCAACTGCCGTAGAAGAGCCCACCAAAGAAATCAATTTAGGGACTGAAGACGAACCTAAGGTTGTCCTCGTCAGTAAAAATCTTTCTACAGAGGATGAGAAGGCAATGGTACAAGTACTTAAAGACTATAAGGACACTTTCGCCTGGAGTTATGAAGATATGCCGGGGTTAGACTCATCTTTAGTTGAACACAGATTGACATTAAAGGAAGGAGCTAGTCCTGTCAAGCAGAAATTAAGGCGATTCCACCCACAAATGGCTATAAAGATGAAGGAAGAGGTCGACAAATTGCATAAAGCTAAATTTATTAGAGTTGTCCTTTATCCACAATGGGTGGCCAATATAGTCCCGGTTATGAAGAAGGACGGAAAGGTCAGAATTTGCATTGACTTCCGCAATTTGAACCGAGCGTGTCCTAAAGACGATTTTCCATTGCCTCATATTGATGTACTCATCGATAACACTGCTGGCTATGAGACGTTATCATTTATGTATGGATTTTCAGGATATAATCAGATTAAGCTGGCAGAAGAAGATCAAGAGAAAACGTCATTCACTACACCTTGGGGAACATACTGTTATGTCGTCATGCCATTTGGATTAAAGAATGCTGGAGCCACTTATCAGAGGGCTATGATGGCGATATTTCATGACATGATGCACATAGACCTGGAAGTGTACGTGGATGACTTATTGGTTAAATCTAAAACAAAGGCTGAGTATGCAAAAGTTTTGGCAAGAATATTAGAGAGGTCGAGAGAATATCAGTTAAAGATGAACCCCAAGAAATGTGTATTCGAGGTATCTTCAGGGAAATTGCTTGGATTTATCATCGGCAAACGGGGAATTGAGATCGATCCTAATAAGGCGAAGGCTATTAGAGAAATGCCACCTCCCAAAAACTTGAAAGAGTTCAGAGAATTAATCGGGAGGTTACAATTTATTCGCCGTTTTGTCTCCCAGCACTCACAAAGGTGTAAGCCGTTTTATGAGCTTACCAAGCCGGGAGTCAAATTCGATTGGGACGATAAGTGTCAGGAGGCATTTGATGGATTAAAGAACTATTTAACAAGTCCTCCTGTTTTGAGACCACCATCTCCAGGCAAACCATTGATACTTTATATTTCAGTCCTGGATGATGCAGTGGGGGCTGTCCTAGCACAAGAAGATGAAGAAGGAAAAGAGAGGGCAGCCTATTATCTCTCTAAACTTCTTAACCCCGCTGAACAGAGATATACAGCGATGGAGAAAACATGTGCAGCATTGGTCTGGGTTGTTCAGAAATTGAAGCATTATTTTCTGGCCCATAAAGTCCATCTCATCGCTAGGATGAATCCGATCAAATTCCTCCTGGAGAAATCTGTTCTTACTGATAGGTTAGCGCGATGGCAAAGCTTTCTATCTCAATTCGATATCATTTATATTCAGCAGAAAGCGATCAAGGGCTATGCCATAGCAGAACATCTCGCTCATCATCCCCTTCCTCGTTTTGATCCAGTGCAATCAGAGTTTCCGGATGAGGAACTGATGTCCATAAATCAAGTCAGAGATGATATGTGGACTCTGCATTTTGACGGAGCTCTGAATTCTCATGGAAAAGGGATCGGTATTCTTCTGTTATCACCTGAAGGTATCACCATTCCACAAGCCTTTCAGCTTGATTTTCCAGTTACAAACAATATAGCTGAATACGAGGCACTTCTTGCTGGCCTCGAGGCTGCTCATTTCCATGGTGCTACCAAACTCAGGATTGTGGGTGATAGCCAATTAACGCCAAGTGCTGACCAAATATCGAACTCTCGATCCCAAGCTTAAGCCTTATCAGGAGCTTACTTCTGCTTACTCAAAGCTTTTCACGAAATTGATCTTTGTCCATGTCCCTAGGAATCAAAACATCTTAGCTGACGCTCTAGCTTCACTTGCATCTTCTCTCGATTTTCCAATCAGCAAACAATCCGAATCAATCATAGTTCATAGGCGTCTTTCACCCACCGTGAAAGATCCTTCATTCCTTAGAACTAAAGAGAAATTGCTAAAGAAAGTCAGAGATGGAGATATCATTGAGAAAAGAGAAATCATGTTAATAGAGCTGTTAGAAGAGATGGATGATGAACAGAAGCCATGGTATTATGAAATCGCAAAATATTGTGAAGATCAATCGTATCCTGAGGAAGCTACAACTGAGGAGAAGAGAGCTATCAGGAGAGTTGCTCAACGATACACCCTAGTTGGGGGAGCATTATATAAGAGAGGTTTTGATGGAGTTCTCCTGAGATGTCTAGACGAAGATGAGCTTTGGAAGGTTATGGAAGGAGCTCATAGTGGAGTTTGTGGTGGTCATGTCAATGGACAGATGTTAGCAAAGAAGATCCTTAGACAAGGATTTTACTGGCCAACCATGGAAGAAGACTGTGTAGGATATGTCCGTAGGTGTGCTAAGTGTCAACTTCACGCCGATAAAATTCATTCTCCTGCATCTTCACTCCATCCTGTTTCTTCCCCATGGCCTTTCTCCATGTGGGCTTTCGACATTATTGGACCTCTTGGTAACCCAGATTCCGGCATCAAGCAAAAATCTTTCATTCTCACGGCAACGGAATACTTCACCAAGTGGGCAGAAGCTGAAGCGTACGTGGAGATCAAAGCATCAACCGTTTGCAAGTTCATCATGAAGAACATCATCACCCGATTTGGAATCCCAAGCACCATCGTCACCGACAATGGACCGCAGTTCGTGTCACAGGAACTGAAGGACCTCTGTAACAGGTATAAAATTGCATTGCATCATTCATCTCCTTATTATCCGCAAGGCAATGGCCAAGCAGAGGCAACAAATAAGACTTTGATAAAAATTATCAAAAAGACGTGTAAATCTAACAAATTTGCAGATTGGCCAGAAAAATTGGTTGAGGCTTTATGGGCCTACCGAACTTCAATCCGCACACCTACTGGGCAAACTCCTTATTCCTTAACATTTGGAATGGAGGCGGTAGTTCCATATGAGATCCTTATACCGTCATTAAGAGTACAATTGAATAAGGAATTTTCCATTGATGAACATCGTTCAACACTCCTTGTTTAATTGGAACTTTTAGACGAGAAAAGATGATCAGCTGCTAATCATGCAAAAGTTTATCAAAACAGACTAGCACGTTTTTATCAAAAGAAAGTCATTGAACGCAAGTTCAAAGTCGGTGAAATGGTCGTCAAAAGAATTTTTGTAAAACCTGGTGGTCCGCGTTCTAAGCTCCAACCCAACTGGGAAGGACCTTATGTTGTATCGCACGTTTTTCCTGGTAATGCTTATCGTCTTGTTAATGCAGAAGGAGAAGAGCTAAATCATCCCTGGAATGGTTTACATCTTAAGAAATACTACCCTTAGGTTAAAGAGTCGATCAGTATGGTACAAAGACCAGTGGAATCAGAAAGTTTATAAACTCAAATTTCCTTATCAGTCTGGATAATTTAACTTTAAACCCATTACTGCACACACTGACACGTTTGATTCGTGAGTAATAAGAGATGACAAGTCCTAAAGAATATCGAAAGCTTGACGAAAAGTATAAAGTACAAATCATTCTTTTTAAACAAAAAATTCTGTTTTATACTCGGTCCATGATGTAGGAACGAGACTTAGAATAGACTACCAAGAATACCCGCCATCTTAGTAGGAGGCCGTCATAAAAAAAAAGGGGGAGATCCGTCCCGAAGAAAGAAAAAAGAAAAGAAAGAAAAACAAAAGCAAGGCAAAAGCCAAATGTCAAATCAACAGGCCATTACAAACGTTATATCAAGGCCATGAAATGAAATAAAAGGGAACGCAAGGTCGATAAATACCCCGGAAAGAAATGACCGAACCCCAACGGATATTAGGGTAGGAAAGGAACATCTTTTTAAGTCTCCGGAACCTTTTCATGGGCTTTCTAAACTTATTCATCTTTTCTTTCTAAAGAGTTGTACTCCAAACTTAAGGAATGGCTTACATTGACTAAGGGTCAAAACATCAACTGGGATCACGAATGGAAACACAAGTTCAAACACGATGGGTTTTTAGTTAAGTTGTTAAAGAATAATTTGGAAATTAAGTGAATAAATACATATGATCTTTTGATCTAAGTACCATGCTGATCTTTTAGTCAAAAATCTAAAATACATATATCAAAAGTCCAAAAGAAATACATATATCAAAAATCTAAAAAAATACATATGTCAAAAATTCAAAAAAAATTACATATGTCAAAAACCCAAACAAAATACATATGTCAAAATTCAAAAAAAAAAGCATATATTTCAAAACCCAAAAAAAAAATGAATATTTCAAAACAACAAAAATATTTCAATTAGCATTTGCTTGTTGTACTTAGTATGTTTCATTCCTTTTATTTTCAGTGAGCATCTGTCTGCTTATATGTTGCATTTTGCTTAAGTTTGATTATTCTCATTACCTTTGTTAATAAAGGCTATGCCCCTTGACCCTTCTATCAAGGATAGGATCAAGTAGTCGGTTACTTAACCAGGCAAGGGGCTAAGCCTGAATAGATGCTTAACCTGTTTGTTCAAGTCATATACAGGACACAAGGCATGAAGAGAGTTGGAATTCGAGTAGAGAACAAGCAGAAACCTGTTTCTGTGAGTGAAAGGCGTCGAGGAGCACTGACGCGTTTCAACGTTAAATGACGTCTGCACGACACGACGCGTTTCAGCTCTTTATATGATTTATCCGAAATTCCATATTCAAATTGAATATTTGTTTGGAATTACTAACAATTTTCATTGCAGAAATTCAAGGAAATTCAAGGAAGCTATAAAATATCAAGAAGATCCCACTGTGCGAATTCAAGAAGTCCTGACCGTGGCTAAAAAGACGGTTATTTCTACCCTTGTACTATTTCATGTAATTATTTTGCATTTGCATTATTATATGATAAATATTTATTAGAGCATGTCAACGACCTTGTAATTTTGATGAAACTGGAATTTGAGTTCCCCTTCAACAAAAACAGTGATAATTCCAGAGGATTCTTAATCGTACGGATAGGCCGTTGGATTGTTAATTAGTGGGGACGATGGTTCCACTTTTGTGAAACGGTGCGTGGATAAACGAGTTTCGGCTTAGCACTGGATTACAAGAATTGGTATCTTGACTCATTAATGGCAATATAACAATATTATCCTTGATTAATTTATATTTTACTTAACTTTATATTTTTCTTTTAGCCCAGCATGCATCATGTAGGACTTTGAAATTATTGTGATAAGGATTAATTATTGATTAAGTTTCAGACCATTAAATCAAATAATCTCTTAACATGATATGAAATATTCCATTCTGAATTGAGTATATTGATTATCTTTGAGGTTCGCTTGAAGATATCCTTGGAATTCTATCCTTGATCGGATTCTTTATCTAATATTCTTGTTTTCTTTTAAGATCCATTATGGCTGCAGCACGTCCACATTGGCTGGCAAACGCTCCCCATGATGAAACCTACAGTGTCTATGACCTGGGGTACTTCCCACTCCGAGGAGGTTGATCGACCTTATTTTATTTCCTTGTCTACCTCATCCAGACAGGATTGATTCCATTGATCTCATTGAGCTATCTTCATTGATGATTTTGAGAAAAAATTCCAATCATGTGATGTTAAGAGCGTGTCTCATCACACCTTGGCATCACATTTTCAGTACATTCCATTCCATTTCACTCCCATGCAAAGACGATGCCAAGGTGAGGCAGCTGTAGACATGCTAATTTTGACGTCATTTCGAGTAAATTTCATATCATATAATAATGCCTCAGAATGGTCTAATATTTAATCATTGATTAATTTTTATTGATATTTTTGAATGTCGGGTTTAACAGACATGTTTAAGTTAATCAATTGAATTGATTTTAGCTCAAATTTCAGTAAAAATATGAAAAAGCCTAAAACGCGTCAACCTGTGTGGACGCTATTTAGAGTTTATTCCTATTTTAACGTTTAAATTTGAATTTTAATCAGTTGATTTATTAGCTAAAAGGCGTCTGTGAAGGTCGACGCGTTTTAAGTTTCCTAAGCTATTTTAACTTCTCTTCCGGATGTTTATCCTTATCTTAATTAGTGTAAAAGACGTCTACACACGTGGACGCGTTTTAGCTAATAAAGATAAAGATAAGTTTTCCCGGATATTTATCCTTATCTTAATTAATCTGAAAGGCGTCAGCCATGGTAGACGCGGTTTAGATAATTACAGATAAAGATGAATTAATCAGTATTTATCTGTCGGTTAAGGTAGATAAATCCTAGATTTTTCTATGTTAATCGTGAACGCAGAAAATGCCTATAAATACCTCACATCTCAAAGAGTAAAAAAAGTTAAGGTTGAGTTGAGTTGAGCCAGAGCGTTATTATAGCGAATTGAAGATCGAAGTAACAACGTCGGAACGCCGGAGCGCTGCCATTTCCAGAAGTCGGCGTCCCTTTCAAGATCTTCATCCTTTCAAGGCTTCAACCAATTGGGCATAAATGTTTCAATTCTGCATTTTCATTCTACATCTTCATTAATTTCATTCTTCATATTCACTTCATACAACACACACCACAGCATCAATCTTTCAAAACCTATTTGATTTAAGGGGCTTCAAAGCCATTTAAACAAGTGAGTTTGTTGTTCAATTATATGCTTATAATCATGATCAGTTTAAATATTGCTTCCACTTAAGTTCTCATCATCATTGTTTCTTCATTTTCTTTATCTGTTTCTGCTGCACTCAACAACAACAAGTGATCAAAAGGGGAAATCAAGCATAAAGCCAGAAGAACTTCTGGATGATCCTCAAACTCAACAGCAAGAACAAAAGAACAAAGAAAGGGCTCTCTTTCTTCAGCCGGCTGAAGGAGGGGAATCAAGGACTCAATCTTCCGCGTTCAAACAGGTAGGCGATCATATCTCTTTTGAAACTTTTAAGTCAAAAGTTTCTAGCGATCACTGCACTTTAGTTGCCGTTTTTAATAGGTTAGTTTACACTAAACAACATAGATTTTTCATGTTAATCACACGAGCATTTTAAGCACCTACAGGTAAAACACGCCAACCACGCCTCCGAAAGTGGGAACACGCCAACCACACAACCGAAAGTGGGAAACACCGACCCGCTGAGACCAAACAATAACCCCTTGGATAGCACGCTGGCAACTCCAGCCCAACTGGCTCAGGTGGTAACTCCTTCCCCCAGTACGAGTGACACTTCACAGGTACCACTCCGACACCGGTACTAGCTAACCCCGGGGTTCACCAGGTGACCCTCTCTCACTAGGCGTCACCCCGCCACTGCTCCCACCGGCGCTGTGCTCCACCCACACCAGCTCAGGGTGATAAAGCGCTACAACTGTCACTCTAGGTCCATAGTAGCACAAAACACAGCACAGTGCTGTAAGGAATCGCCATGAACGCAGTGGAAATAAAAATGATTCCATTGTATCGGTTGCTGGGGTCGTAAAACGGACATTAAAATCTAAGCGGGAAGAACAGTTCTTCACCTTTGCGGGGTTTCGAATCTCCCGTGGATGATGCCGACTCGTTAATCGCGCACGCGCACGATCTCTAGAGGTATCCACACGCGTTCCCGCAGCAGACGCGATTTCCTCCTCGACTTGAGTGCTCCGACCAGATCTCAGATCCACCATGCGCGGAGAGAGACAGATCCACTCCGAGAAGGAGAGAGAGAGAGGAGAGAGAGAATCTGGGGAGTAAAATTCGTCCAACTAACTTTTTACCACTCCTCCTTGGCCCTCCTTATATAGAAATAAGGATAAGCACAAGAGTTAATCCTCATGATTATCCAAGAGTTTGGCCTTGGATAATTCTCCATTAAATCTTCATGTTTATCCTGCAGCTTTTCACAAAAACACAGATAAGCATGAAATTTAACATCTCTCACCGTCTGACGAGAACTCTTATGTGTGTGACCCTCCAGGCCCATATATCAGTCCGGTTGCAGGCCCATTAAACTTAGAACTGTTTCTTGAGTTTAATATTTATTAATTAACATTTAAACATCACATGTTAAATGATTAATTTAATAAACAAGTGAATTATCATCTGATGATCAAATCACTTGGCCTTCTGATCATGAACAGCACCAAACACTACCTCATGATCCCAGAAGATATAAGGGATACTTTTCCCTTCAATTGAACCTTTCCGTCTGCAGATACCGCACATATATAATCCTTCACTCATGCAATGTCCCGATAACGCAAGGGTATGGTTTTATAGTCAAACCCTCTATTGCATTATCCAGATGGATTCCAGTACACAGTTAATATCTAGAAAGACATCTCTTTCATTTGACCCTGGCTAGGGATTTCAATGTACACATCCATGGGATATTCTCTCTCCAGTCTTATACCAAGAGTGAGTGATCCCTTGTTGTTCACTCAATTACCTTCGCAAGATTTCCACTGTATCTGAAAGACCGATTATGATGGACTTAATGGTTAAAGCCCACGAGTCAGAGAATCAAGACACAATGGTCCACAAACAAGGTATCATTGGTGACTCAGGTCAAAGGACCAACTGTGCTACTGCAACAAGTGAATTCCCTGGTTGACTAATAGGTATAATTACCATCCATGAATTCTTATTTGGGTCTGTTCAGTGAACTCATTCTCTAATGAGCACCCACTTGTTTGTCTTAGTGTCACCACACGAGTGAATGTGAGATCATTCACCCTCATCCTATGAGCAGACATAACTTGTGTCGATCTTATCGGATATTTAATGTCCATCTCAAATATCCTACGATCGAGAACTATTTAAGACAATTGCCTTACGATATTGATCTCACTATCACGATCTCATCATGATTCAATATCCCATACATTTGTCTATGGACCTTCATTACGATAGTCGTTTGCGAGAACTATTAAATGAAGAAGTAATTTCCTTTATTAATAATCTGAACTAGAATGTACAATGATTGGCTTTGAAGCCACCCAATTCTAACATTCTCCCACTTGGACTATAGCCAATCACCCATATGTCTAAGTCCCATAGACTTAAGGTGACGTTCTAAATTGTTTTGAGACAATGGCTTAGTCAAGGGATCTGCTACATTATCTTCAGATGAGACTTTCTCAACTACTATGTAACGACCCGCCATCCTATGACCGGGGACCCGGTCACTAAATGGATGTCGGCCCATTAACTACGGGTTCACACCCGTATCTCACACAACACGTCTGGAGGAGTAAGTGCTAAACAGGACTAAATATAACAAACACACGGACCACAAGGTAAGCAAGTGCGCAGGAAGGAAAATAACAATGTCCGTATATAGTCCAACAATAATTACATGTCCAACAATTAAATAAGTACAGGCAGAAGGAAGTACAACAACATCGGGGCATACCCCGGAACTAAGACAGCTGCTGGTCCGTACACCGAGAAGACACCACGCTTCCGCTCGCCTCGAGGTCCACACCTGAAACCGCAAGGAGTGAGCCACACCAGAAATAGGCTCAGTAGGGATCATCCGATCCCCTGCCTCCCACTCACACACCCACAAGTGTAACAACAGGAATATATGGCAATTAAAGTAAAGCAGTAAACACAACACCCAACTCTGATGTGAAACGCACAGTAAGCAGTGTAACAAGAACCACTCCAAGTAACCCGAAGAACTCAACACAGAGTCACGACTCACAGTCAAAGTCCACGAAGCGACTAAACCACACTGTCGACCGAAGTCGAACGTCGCCTCCCAACACTACCACCACTGCTCACGCCTGTCCACCCCTACAGCGTTCCGGGGCACTGTAGGGTGAGGCAGCGAGCTAAACTAGGACTAGCTGGACTCAGTGTACCGCCACTGCCAGCTACGTGTGCACACAAGCAGTCTAGACTACTGTCCTACCGTCCGGATTGCCTCCACGCTAGGCCTCAGCGCTTCAGGAGGGCCCTGGGGACCGGCGAACCCCCGTCAAGCCGAAGCTACAGGAACTACCCACAAACCCAACTCTCCCGGGCTGCGTCAGGCCAAGGGCTATAGGTACCACTCGTAACCTTGATCAAAAGTCACATCAGGCCCACTGGCTAATGGGTAAACCAACTCCCACCAGAAACACCACCAGCTCCACAGCAAGAAACACGCCAGAAGCTGTCACGACAACCAAGGGAAACACCGACCCGCTGAGACCAAACAGCAACCCCTCGGATAGCACACAGCTACTCCGGCCCGACGGGCTCAAGGTGGTTCTGCTTGTCTCAGCCAAGGGTAAAACACAACAAGTACCCCTCCTCACAGACACCATGGCCCTTCTCCCATCAGCCCATGGTGACAAACGGAAACCACAGTCATCCCGAATCCATATTCGTACAGACACACACACATACACATTTAACATGCTGTAATTCCACTCACACATAAGTCCTTGATCACAGTGTACAACATAAAACATGCCTTAGAACTTTCACCGTGGAACACATGCTAAAAACCAGCAATATAGCACTTCTGGCTTGAATCGCGTCGACCGAGGTCGACGCCATTCAAGTCCCTTAGACAGGTTCAGTTAAACGTCAGATTATCGCTTAAAACGCGTCCACCGATGAAGTCGCCATTTAAAACGCGTCTGGGTGTCCCGACGCCTTTCAACCCAGAAAACCAGATTTGCAGAACCCTTAAACGGGGGCATTTCTTGCCTAAATGGCGTCATGATGGCCCGACGTCTTTCTGAAAGGCGTCGTCCATCCATGACGTCATTTAGCACAGAACCCCTAACTCAGGAAACCTCACACAGGAAGGTTTCTGCGCTAAAACGCGTCGTGCTGACCGGACGTCTTTCGGAAAAGCGTCGACCCAGCCCGACGCCATTTAGCGCCAGAAACCAGGTTTCTTGGTTCGTCCCGAGGGCTTCACCCTTGAACCCCGGGCACCCCGAAAATCCCAAAATCAAAGGGGGAAGAAGAGAAGTTCAACCACACAATCATGCTACGAATCCACGATCACAAACACTGTTATTCCCTCAAGGAAACCCCCTAAACATGCTCAATCTAGCCCCACACACGCCACATCACGCCGAAAGCAACGAGCACACATGCAAGGTTTCGTCCCCCTACCGGTTCTTGAACTCCTCCAAGCTCCTCGCCGCCGACCCGTCTCGCCCCAAGCCGCCGCCGGTATCCTCGAGAACGCCGCCACTCCGCCGGGACGTCGGCCGCCGTCCGGAGAAGAGAACGCCGCGAGGAAGGTGGTGGAGGTAGAGGTGAGAGGTAGGGAAGCTATGGAGTAGTTGGAAGAGGAAGAAGAGGAAGGGAAGGGAGGAAGGAGGGCGGAGGGAGCGGAGGGGGTGAAGAGAGAGAGTGGAGAGGCGAAAATGAGGGAAAGAAGGGGAGGCTCGCGGGGTCAACCAGAATTCCCCCAAAACGCGTCGATCGAGGCAGACGCCATTCAGTCTGACAGGACGGCCGTACCGACACCGGTCTGAAACGCGTCGCCCACCACGGACGCCGTTCAGATGACAAGACAGGCCGTACTGACAACGCTCTGGCGTCGCACCCTGACACCGCAGGTGTCGCAGTCTGAAACGCGTCGACCGAGGTGGACGCCGTTCAGACAAATCTGACAGGGGCCGTACTCTCGCGGCCCGAAACCCGCCCACGTGGCGCAACAACCAGCAGACCTAAATGGCGTCCACACAACCTGACGCCTTTTGAAAGGCGTCGAGCAGTGCTGACGCCATTCAGTCAGCAGTCACAAGACCCCCCACAGGGTCCAAACCAAGGGTTCCGACCCGAACCCGGCCCGAAAACCGAACCCGAAATCTCAGTCATTACAACTATATCTCCTCGGGTGATGATCTCACGAATCAGATGAAATCGTCTCAAAATGTGCTTTGACTTATGATGTGATCTTGGCTCCTTCGCTTGAGCTATTGCCCCATTGTTGTCACACAATAATGGAACAGGATCTGAAATGCTTGGAACTACTCCAAGCGCCGAGATGAACTTCTTCATCCAAACCGCCTCCTTGGCCGCTTCAGCTGCAGCAATGTATTCTACTTCGGTCGTCGAATCTGCAGTAGTTTCCTGTTTGGAACTCTTCCAACTTACTGCACCTCCATTTAACATAAACACAAATCCAGACATGGATTTGCTGTCATCCATATCCGACTGGAAACTCGAGTCAGTAAATCCTCGAAGTTCCAAGTCGTTTCCTCCATAAACGAGAAATAGATCCTTAGTCCTTCTCAAGTATCTAAGGATACATTTCACCGCCTTCCAGTGTTCCTCACCTGGATCAGCCTGATATCTACTGGTGACACTTAGTGGGTGTGCCACATCAAGCCTAGTACATAGCATTGCATACATGATAGATCCTATCGCTGAGGCATAAGGAACTCTATCCATGTATTCTCTCTCTTCAGGTGTCTTGAGAGACATTTCTTTAGAGAGATAAATTCCATGCCTCATAGGAACGAGGCCTCTCTTGGAATTTTCCATGCCAAACCTTTTGACTATGGTATCTATGTACATAGATTGGGACAAGCCAAGCATCCTTTTGGACCTATCTCGATAGATCCTTATTCCCAGAATATAGGATGCTTCTCCCAAATCTTTCATGGAGAAGTTTTTGGATAACCAAGCCTTTACCGATGATAACATTCCTACATCATTCTCAATGAGTAGAATGTCATCAACGTAAAGTACCAAAAAGGTAACTGCGCTCCCACTAGCCTTTTTGTATACACAAGGTTCATCTTCATTCTTAATGAAGTCATAAGATTTGATTGCTTCATCAAATCTTAAGTTCCAAGTTCGGGATGCCTGCTTTAATCCATAGATGGATCTTTGCAGCTTGCATACCTTGCTTGAATGCTCTTTGGAAGTGAACCCTTCAGGTTGTATCATATACACCTCTTCTTGAAGGTTCCCATTAAGGAATGCTGTTTTCACATCCATTTGCCATATTTCATAATCATAGAATGCAGCGATAGCAAGAAGTATTCTGATTGACTTAATCATGGCAACTGGAGAAAATGTTTCGTCATAGTCAACACCTTGCCTTTGACGATATCCTTTTGCTACAAGCCTTGCCTTGTACGTGTCAATATGTCCATCTGCCCCGATCTTTCTTTTAAAGATCCATTTACTGCCAATAGGTACCATACCTTCTGGCAGATCAACCAAGTTCCAAACTTGGTTGGCATACATGGACTGAATTTCAGAATCCATTGCCTCTTGCCATTTTTCTGATTCATGACTATTTATGGCTTCAAGGTAGGTTTGAGGATCATCATCCTCATTTAAGTGCACTTTTGGTTTGCCTTCATCGATATGTCCAACATATCTTTCAGGCTGCTTAGGCACTCTACCTGATCTGCGAACCTTTTGTGTATCATCTTGAACAAGTTCTTGAGTCAATGGTTCAGTAGATGAACCATTGTTGATTTGTGAGTCTAGGATTTCTTCCAGTTCTATCTTGCTCCCACTGTCTTCTTTTGAAAGATATTCTTTCTCTAAGAAGACAGCTCTTTTTGCGACAAACACCATTTGATCGCTGGGCTGATAGAAGTAATATCCAAAACTCTCTTTTGGATATCCCACAAATCTACATTTCTCTGTCCTGGAATCCAGTTTGTCTGGATCATGTCTTTTGACATGTGCAGGACAACCCCAGACTCTAACATGCTTAAAGTCTAGTTTCTTTCCTTTCCATATCTCATATGGAGTGGAAGGTACTGATTTACTCGGAACTTTGTTCAACAGATATGCAGCAGTCAACAGTGCATATCCCCATAAAGAGATTGGAAGTTTGGCATAACTCATCATGGATCGTACCATATCTAATAGAGTACGATTTCTCCTTTCCGATACACCATTTAACTGAGGTGTATAGGGAGAAGTCCACTGAGACAAAATACCATTATCCTTAAGATATTCTGTGAATTCTGTACTTAAGTATTCACCCCCTCGATCTGATCGAAGAGTTTTAATACTCTTTCCAGTCTGGTTCTCAACTTCGTTTTTAAACTCTTTAAATTTCTCAAAGACTTCTGACTTATATTTCATTAAATATATGTAGCCATATCTTGAGAAATCATCTGTAAATGAAACAAAGTATGAGTAACCACCCATAACATGAGTGGACATTGGACCACATACATCACTATGTATTAGTTCCAATAAGTCCTTAGCTCTTTCTCCATGTCCTGAGAATGGAGCTTTGGTCATCTTTCCCATGAGACAAGCTTCACAGGTTGCAAATGATTCATAATCAAATGGATCGAGATATCCATTCTTTTGCAACCTTATGATCTTGTTCTCATTTATATGACCTAGCCTACAATGCCATATGTACGATTTATTCACATCCTTATCTAAGCGTTCAAGAGAATTATTTACCAGACAAACATCATATGAAATATCAAGTAAATATAATCCATTCAATAAATATCCGGAAGCAAACAATTTGTCTCCTTGATAAATTGAACAACCTTTATTCTCTAGCTTCATAGAATATCCTTGTCTATCTAAACATGAAATAGATATGATATTCCTAATAATGGTTGGAACATAATAACAATCTATCAGTTCCAAAGAGTCTCCAGACGGCATCTGAAGTCTTGCTGTCCCCACAGCTAACGCAGCAACTTTTGCTCCATTCCCGAGCCTCAGATCCACGTCTCCGCGGTTCAATCTTCTTTTACTTGTTAACACCTGCAAGTTATTGCAGATATGAGAAACACATCCAGTATCTAATACCCAGGATGTTGATTCTCTATAAGACAAGTTAAGATCGATCATGAGAATACCTGAAGCTTCACCAAGCTTCTCCTTTGCTTTTTCTGCAAGATAAATCTTGCAGTTTCTCTTCCAATGACCTTCTTTATGGCAGTGGAAACACTGACCTTTATCATTGACTTTAGCTTTGTCCTCTTGTGCTGCCGGTTTGCTTTTCACTAGCTTCTTAGGCTTACCTTTCTTAAAGGTCTGTCCAGCTTTTCTTTTCTTGTTGTTCTTACCAACAAGCATTACACTTGGCTTATCTTTCTGGATAGTGCCTTCAGCTGTCTTCAACATGTTGAGCAGCTCAGCTAGTGAAACTTCAATTTTGTTCATATTGAAGTTGATAATGAATTGTGAAAATGAATCTGGAAGGGACTGTAGGATTAAGTCAATGCTCAGGTCGTTGTTCATAACAAAGCCCAGCACAGCAAGTCTCTCAATCCACTCTATCATCTTGAGCACATGAGTTTGCACAGATGTGCCCTCGCTCATTCTGGTCCTGAACAATTTCTTAGATATCTCATATCTTTCTGTTCTGGATTGTTCACCAAACAACTCTTGTAGGTGATTCAGAATGGTCTTAGGTTCCATGTTATCATGCTGTCGCTGCAGTTCATTGTTCATTGAACCGAGCATATAACACTGAACCTTGACAGAGTCCTCCTTCCAATTTTCATACATCATTAATTCATCTTCGTTAGCATTATCACCGGGTTGCACCGGATCTGGTTGATCCAGGACATAGGCTAGTTTTTCGCACCTGAGGACAATCTTCAGGTTGCGTAATCAGTCAATGTAATTTGGTCCCGTGAGTTTGTTTGCATCAAGTATGCAACGGAGGGGGTTAGATGACGACATAGCGACCTACATGAAAATATATAAAATGAGCAGATAGTTCTAAAAATCAGATTTAGGACTTTTAATCTAGATTTATGCTCCCACTATTTTTCGGCGATCTGTATGACCCTCTAAGATACAGAACGGGAGATTCCGGTGATCTCCTAGTGGGGATCAGAATCCTTCGGGCAACATGCATGTGACCTTGTGGTAGCACAACAAATCACATCAAGTCCCTTAGGCAGTCAACTCTTGACAGTTGCAACGTTTTGCAATATCCGATCGATTTAACCCCTGAATCAGAATGACCTTGTGGTAGCACAACAAATCAAATTGATTCAGTTAAGTTTATCCATCATTACTTAGATGACATGAATTCATAGTGCAATCCTTGTGGTAGCACAACAAAACTAAACTATTTGTCCATTCATCTTAATGACATCACATGTCGTAGACCTAGTTTAATTTCTAAATCAAACAGACCTTGTGGTAGCACAACAAATCCGTTTGAGATAAGAATTATCCTAAGATCTATAATGATTGTGGGTTACGTGGATTATTCTTAATATCTCACGTTTACAACTTAAGTTTTAAAAGAGGGTTTTTTATTTTGATTTGTAAAAATCGTGCTATCAATAGTATTTCAATTTGAAGTATCAATATACTTAGTAGAAATATATATATGATAGCATAGTCCGCAAACATCACATATATGCAGAAAAATTAAATGGGGATGATCATGGATTGCTAAAGCTACTATGGAATCATCGGAGCCAAACGATGATCCATAATAGGATCCTAATGTGAAAACAACAACACTGATTCCATTTGATGCGAGTCCTCCCTCCAGAGGTGTCTTCAGAAGATCCCGTCCTCTAAACTTAATCCGATACATTTAAATACAAAATTCAGGACTCGCAGGTCCACAAATGTACATTTAAACAATTAGAAACCTTGATCTTATCAAGGGGAGTACAATCTTATAGGAAGGTAGAAAGTACACTTGGATTAAGAGAGAGGAGGACACGCAGGTCCTATTTAAAATACCAAATGAATTAAGCATCGCATCCATTCACATCATTCATCACATGAAAAGTCTAAGTCCATGATCATCCCACCATAAAACACATCACATGCATCACAATCATCACATAATTGCTGTTTGGTATTAAATTTTATAAATATAAAATTATAATACCAATTAGTTTTCGAAATAACATTTATTTCAGCATAATCAATAATATTCAAAACATTTTTGAAAAATAAACTAACTAAACCATTCAGTTAATCTAAATACTAATTCAAACAATTTGAACATTAAGAGTAATCAAGTTATGCATGAAATCAGTTTAAAACAGTTTTAAACTAATAAAATTAACAGGGAAATTAATTATCTAAAACAATTTTAAATAATTAATTAACACCCATTAATTATAAAGCCCTTTAATAGACTAACAGTTATTAAACACTTTAATAACCTGTTAATAATCATAAAAATAATTAATAACAATTATTAATTATTTCTATAAATTTTCTGTTTTAAAACAATTTTAAAACAGGCTAAAACGGGCTAAAATTGGGTTTATAAGGGGCTAAACAGTAATTAAAAACAATTTTTAATAAAAATAATAATGGGCCCGGCCCATTAGGGCCCAATGGCCCGGACCCAGGCCCCCTGGCTCGGCCAGGGCGCCGCCCGGCCCCCGGCCCGGTCCGACCGGGTCGGGACCGGGCAGTCCGGCCTGTCCAGCCAGGGTTCGACCGGCTCGTCTCTCCTTCATTTCCTGCAGAAACCTAAAAAATGCAGGCCGGCGGCGGAAGAAGCGACGGCAGCGCCGCCAGGCGCCGGCAACGGCGCCGCCAGGCACCGCCGGCGATGCCCCCACCTCCGGCGGTCAGCCCGGCACCGGTGGGGCAGCCGGCGGTGGCCAAATGGCTCTTGAATCGTGCCCTAAACTCCCCTTGAAAATCTGATTTTCCAGGTTTAAAAACCCGAGTTCGGGCTCGATTTAAAGCATCTCCAAGGGCACTCCGGTGCCGATCTCCATGCCTAATGGGAAGTGGTGACTATCACCAAGAGATCTAGGGATTCTGCCGGCCATCCCAACGGTTGGGATGCACATACGAAGCCACCGAAGTACCCCGGTTCATCATCACATGACGAACTCCGAAAAACCCAAATAAAAATCCAAAAAATACAGAAAAATAATCAAATTGATCATGATCATCATATGAACACTAATCTGTCATTTTTAAGCGGATTAAACACAAGAACACGTACAATACGGGTTCTTCACGCATAACGAGAAAACACACAAAACGGTGCCGTTTTACAACCGAACCAGCGAACCTGGCTCTGATACCACTGTAAGGAATCGCCATGAACGCAGCGGAAATAAAAATGATTCCATTGTATCGGTTGCTGGGGTCGTAAAACGGACATTAAAATCTAAGCGGGAAGAACAGTTCTTCACCTTTGCGGGGTTTCGAATCTCCCGTGGATGATGCCGACTCGTTAATCGCGCACGCGCACGATCTCTAGAGGTATCCACACGAGTTCCCGCAGCAAACGCGATTTCCTCCTCGACTTGAGTGCTCCGACCAGATCTCAGATCCACCATGCGCGGAGAGAGACAGATCCACTCCGAGAAGGAGAGAGAGAGAGGAGAGAGAGAATCTGGGGAGTAAAATTCATCCAACTAACTTTTTACCACTCCCCCTTGGCCCTCCTTATATAGAAATAAGGATAAGCACAAGAGTTAATCCTCATGATTATCCAAGAGTTTGGCCTTGGATAATTCTCTATTAAATCTTCATGTTTATCCTGCAGCTTTTCACAAAAATCCAGATAAGCATGAAATTTAACATCTCTCACCGTCTGACGAGAACTCTTATGTGTGTGACCCTCCAGGCCCATATATCAGTCCGGTTGCAGACCCATTAAACTTAGAACTGTTTCTTGAGTTTAATATTTATTAATTAACATTTAAACATCACATGTTAAATGATTAATTTAATAAACAAGTGAATTATCATCTGATGATCAAATCACTTGGCCTTCTGATCATGAACAGCACCAAACACTACCTCATGATCACAGAAGATATAAGGGATACTTTTCCCTTCAATTGAACCTTTCCGTCTGTAGATACCGCACAGATATAATCCTTCACTCATGCAATGTCCCGATAACGCAAGGGTATGGTTTTATAGTCAAACCCTCTATTGCATTATCCAGATGGATTCCAGTACACAGTTAATATCTAGAAAGACATCTCTTTCATTTGACCCTGGCCAGGGATTTCAATGTACACATCCATGGGACATTCTCTCTCCAGTCTTATACCAAGAGTGAGTGATCCCTTGTTGTTCACTCAATTACCTTCGCAAGATTTCCACTGTATCTGAAAGACCGATTATGATGGACTTAATAGTTAAAGCCCACGAGTCAGAGAATCAAGACACAATGGTCCACAAACAAGGTATCATTGGTGACTCAGGTCAAAGGACCAATTGTGCTACTGCAACAAGTGAATTCCCTGGTTGACTAATAGGTATAATTACCATCCATGAATTCTTATTTGGGTCTGTTCAGTGAACTCATTCTCTAATGAGCACCCACTTGTTTGTCTTAGTGTCACCACACGAGTGAATGTGAGATCATTCACCCTCATTGTAAGGACTGAGGTTTCGGGTTAAGTTTTCGGGTCGGTTTCGGACCGGATCCCCTGAGTCGGACCTTGAGGGGTCTGGAGTGTTTCTTCTGAATGACGTCTACACTACACGACGCCTTTTAAACGACGTCTTGATAGGTGGACGCCATTTAGACGTTTTTCTGTTGTGCCACGTGGACGCCACGTGGGCAGGTTTCGGGCCGCGAGAGTACGGCCCCTGTCTCGTCGTATGAACGGCGTCCATGATGGACGACGCGATTCAGACTGCCACCCTGCGATGTTAGTGTACGGTGTCTGACATGTCAGCTGAACGGCGTCCGTGGTGGTCGACGCGTTTCAGACAGCTGTTAGTACGGCCCGTCCTGTCATCTGATAGGCGTACTTCTCGCTCGACGCGTTTTAGGCAGTTCTTGATTGACCCCGCGAGCCCTCCTTTCTTTCCCTCATTTCTCACCCTTCACTCTCTCTCCTCTCCCTCTCTGCCTCCTCCGATCCCACTTTTCCCCTTTCCCTTCCTCTTCTTCCTCTTCCACCACTCCAACGCCTCCCTACCTCTCACCTCTGCCACCACCACTTCCTTCGCGGCGTTCCATTCTCCGGACGGCGGCTGACGTCCCGGCAGAGTGGCGGCGTCCTCGAGGGTACCGGCGGCGGTCTGCGGTGCGGCGGTTCGGCGACACGGAGCCAGGAGGAGTTCAAGTATCCGGTAGGAGGACGAACCTTGTATGCGTTGCTCGTGTTTTCTTAGGCGTGTTGTGATGTATTTTGGGCTAGATTGAGCATGTTTAGGGGGTATTCTTGTGGGTATGGCCGTGTTCGTGAATGTGGTTTTGTAGCATGTTTGTGTGGATCAACTTCTCTTCCTCCCCCTTTCCGTTTTGGGGCTTCTTCGGGGTATTTGGGGTCAAGGGAGGAACCCTCGGTTCGAACCAGGGAACCAGGTTTCTGGCGCTAAACGGCGTCGTGCCTGGTCGACGCCTTTCAGAAGGACGTCAGGGCAGTACGACGCCTTTTAGGGCAGAAACCTCCCTGTTCGAGGCCTCACGAGTTAGTGACTTCTGGCGCTAAATGACGTCATGGATGGACGACGCCTTTCAGAAGGACGACGGGCCATCATGACGCCATTTAGGCAGGAAATCACCCCGACTGAGGGTCCGTCAGCTCGGGATTCTTGGACTAAAAGACGTCATGGGTGGGCGACGCGATTTGATTGGCGTCGGGTAACCATGACGCCTTTTAAGGCAGAAATCCCCTAAGTAATGTTTTCCTGAAAATCCTGGATTTCTTAGCTGAATGGCGTCGGAGGATGTCGACGCCTTTCAAAAGGCGACTGCTAGTGTCGACGCCTTTTAGGCCAGATTTCCGTAGGCCTCTGTTTTATGAACCAGTTTAGTGAGCTTGAATGGCGTCGGCCTTGGGCGACGCGATTCAGGACAGAACAATACTAATTCATGCCAGTAAAATGTGTTCATACTGCTAGATATTCGGTTAGTACATGCTTTAGTGTACTCGGATTCTTCGGGACCGGATGGCACTGCGTTGTGTGCCGTGCGATCGCAGGCTTTTCACGTGACCGGATCGTACTGTGCCGGGTTTTGGTGGTTTTGTGTTACTGTGGACCTGGAGTGACATTGTAGCGCTTTATCACCCTGTGCTGGTGGGGGCGTGAGCACAGCGCCGGTGGGGGCGTGGGCGGGGTGACGCCTAGTGAGAGAGGGTCACATGGTGAACCCCGGGGTCAACTAGTACCGGTGTCGGAGTGGTACATTCGGAGAGTCACTCATGCTGAGGGAAGGAGTAATCACCTGAGCCAGTTGGGCCGGAGTAGCCAGCGTGCTATCCGAGGGGTTACTATTTGGTCTCAGCGGGTCGGTGTTTCCCACTTTCGGTTGTGTGGACAGTGTTTCCTACTTACGGCTGTGTGGTTGGTGTGTTTCCCACTTCCGGAGGAGTGGTTGGCGTGTTTTGCCGAGACGTGAGTTGTAGGCTTCTTGATAGAATGATTTTAGAAATATGCATGTTACATTTCGAATGCATATGATTCATATTGAGATTTTAGGAGTAATGTGCTGCAGCTTTACTTGTCTTATTACCTGTACCTTTGTTACTGCACTTGTGGGTGTGTGTGTGGGAGACAGGGGATCAGATGATCCCTACTGAGCCCAATTCTGGTGTGGCTCACTCCCTGCG
This sequence comes from Zantedeschia hybrid cultivar, assembly GCA_030544215.1. NCBI lineage: Eukaryota > Viridiplantae > Streptophyta > Magnoliopsida > Alismatales > Araceae > Zantedeschia > Zantedeschia hybrid cultivar. The sequence goes on along the minus strand of JARZZO010000002.1, from coordinate 41,827,385 downwards.
TTTTCAGGTCTGGTCCTTGTGGCGTGTGACGGCGCGTGGCGTTCTCCTTGGTGTGCGGACCAGCAGCTATCTTAGTTTCCGGGGTATGCCCCGACGTTGTTGTACCTTATTTCTGCCTGTACTTAATTAATTTGTTAGACATGTAATTATTGTTAGACTGTATACGGACATTATTACTTTACTTCCTGCGCACTGTACCCCTTGTAGTCCGTGTGAATGTTATATTTAATCTGTTTAACGCTTACTCCTCCAGATGTGTGTATAAGATCCGGGTATGAACCTACAGTTAATGGGCCGACATCCATTTAGTGACCGGATCTCCGGTCATAGGATGGCGGGTCGTTACACTCATCATATGAGCAGACATAACTTTTGTCGATCTTATCGGATATTTAATGTCCATCTCAAATATCCTACGATCGAGAACTATTTAAGACAATTGCCTTAGGATATTGATCTCACTATCACGATCTCATCATGATTCAATATCCCATACATTTGTCTATGGACCTTCATTACGATAGTCGTTTGCGAGAACTATTAAATGAAGAAATAATTGCCTTTATTAATAATCTGAACTAGAATGTACAATGATTGGCTTTGAGGCCACCCAATTCTAACAAGTGCTATCCGGTCACGCGGAAAGTCCACGGTCGCACGAAACACAACGTAGTGCGATCAGGTCACAAGGAATCCATCATCATCGAGTATATTTAAAGCATGCATTAACTGAACTATCTAACAGTGTAAACACATATTAATAGCAATCTGAATGGCGTCGTCCATACAAGACGCCGTTCAGACGACACGTCAGGGGCCGTACTCTCGCGGCCCGAAATCCGCCCACGTGGCACAACAGCAAACTTGCTAAATGGCGTCCACACAGCAGGACGCCGTTTGAAAGACGTCGTGCATCCTAGACGTCATTTAGAAGGTACACCCCAGACTCATTAGGATCCAAACCAAGGGACCCGGCCCAAAACCGACCCGAAAACTCAACTCGAAATCTCAATCCTTACAAACATGAAGTGATGAGATGAAACTATGAAGAAAAAGTTATTTAACTATATAAAGTTAATGAGAAACTAGAAAAGAAGATGGTTGGTTGGCCCCTCCATAGCCTTGGTCTTCAGAAGCTTCAAAGGATGAAGAAGATGAAGAGAAAGAATCTTTAGATGAAGCTCCTCTTGTTGTCCACGTTTTCCTCCTTGAGACCCTTCAAACACCTTGCCTTGAGTTCCAAAATCACCAATTGCCAACCTTTTTCAAAAGTTCAAAGAGTGTATTATTTATAAGAAGTGGTTTGGGGTTGCTTTGGCCTTCAAAATGAGTCTCTCCCGCAATCAGACTTACCTTAGATGAGTATGGAGGAATTTGCAACCTTCCCAACCTTGAAAACCGGATTATCTCCGCCAAATCATATTTATCAGGAAACTTCTCAAATCACGTTGCCTAGATAGGACGCTATTTGGCTAATTAAAGCAGCCAAAATAGAAAGAAAATCCGGAAAGGAAACTAAAAAAGATTTGGAAATATAAATCGCGTCTCCCTAGAGCGACGTGCTTTAGATAATTAAGAAATTAATTTGAATTAAAAATAAAAAATCCAGACAGATTAAGACCTAAATGGCGTCGTCCATGAGTGACGTCATTCAGTTAAATCTATTTGAATTTAGAAGTTAATTACAAACTAGTTTTTGCTAGGAATCTAAATGGCGTCGGCCATGGGTGATGCTATTCAATAAATTTCGAAAAAATTTAATAAAAAATAATTAATGATTAAACATCAGACCATTTTGAGGCATTATAATTGTGACACGAAATTTACTCGGTATGAGGTCAAAATTAACGTGTCTACAGCTACCCTATCTTGGTATTGACTTTGCAAGATAGTGAAATGAAATGGAATGTACTAAAAAGGTGATGCCAATGTGTGATGAGACATGCTCTCAACATCATATGATGAGAATCTTTCTCAAAATTATGAAGTAACTCAAAGAGATCAATGGAAATTGATCTTGTCTAAATGAAAGAGACAAAGGAAACAAATAAAGTCGATCAACTTCCATGATTGGGAAGTACCCTAGGTCACAAATCCTGCAGGTTTCATCATGGAGAGCGGTTACCAGCCAATGTGGACATGCTAAACCATGATGAATCTTAAAGGAAACAAGAAAATTTGGGATAAAAAATCCAAGTAAAGATAGAATTTCAAGGATATCTTCAAGAAAACCTCATAGATAATTGAGAGATCAATTCAAAATGGAATATTTCATATCACAGTGAGATTTATTTTAATCAATGGTCTGAAATTTAATCAAGAATTAATTTTTATCATAATTATTTTAAAGTCCTACATAATGCATGCTAGGCTAAAATGAAAATTAAAATGAAATAAAATATAAATTAATCAAGGATAATATTGTTAAACTGTCATTGATGAGTCAAGACACTAGTCCTGCAATCCAATGCTAAGCCGAAGCTCATTTCTCTATGCACCGTTTTACAAAAGCAGAACCATTGTCCCCATCAATTGACAATCTAACGGCCTACCTGTACGATTAAGAATTTCCTGAAATTATCACTATTTTTGTTGAAGGAGAACTTAAATTCCAGTTTCATCAAAACCACAAGATCCTTGAATACTCTAATAAGTATTTATCATATAGTAATGATAATGCAAATCAATTACATAAAGGAATATAAGGATAGAGATAACCGTCTTTTTAGTCACGGCTGGAACTTAGTGAAACTTCTACAATATGGCCTGATTGAAATTTCAGCTTTTCCTTTTCTTGAATTTCCTGCACTTAGAATTTGTCAGTAAGTTCAAGTAAACAGTCATCAGCATTAAATATTAGCAATTATGGATTTTCGAATAAATAACAGAAATTCAAAAAATTTATCAAATAGTGTCGCTGTTCACAGACGTTATTTAAATGACGTCGCCCCGTCGAGATGCCATTTAACTTACAGAAACTGTTCTTTGTTCTGACTCCATTCCGAACTCCACTTTCTTTCATGCACATCCCTCTTCCAATTCGGAAAGGACTTCCCAACTTCGCAGATCCTTCTATAAAACCTTTCTCCCTTCATATCAAAGCGTTAAAATACACAAACAAGAGAGAAAGTCAAGGAATCCTCTCTAAAGCTTAAGAGAAATCAAGACACTAAGAGAAAAAACTCAATTAATTCAAGAAGATGGCGAGTTCTACACAAGATTCTTCAAACAAAAGGATGTGGAAGATGAATGAAAAGTTTTCTGAAGTGAAAGATCATTTAAGCGGGTTAGATCCTAACCTATAAGTAAGCTAATCTCTCTTCTAATCAATTCTTCTCTTTCTCTATGCAACTCTCTACACGTTGTCCATATTCCAATATCTCAATAAGCAAGATAGAACTATTCCAATTTTTTTTCTTTATCTAGGAATATCTTTTCTTTCCTGGTCCAAAAAGATTTTCTTCACTTCCATGGATCTAAAAGTTTGTAAACAAGATCAATCTCTCCATATAATCTTACATATCCAAGTGACATGTTCAAGGGTTGGTTATTCATCCCAAACATTACAAAAGCATAAGCATAGATTGGACTGCGATGGGCGCTTTGATCGAGTTATGGCATCTTCAAACTCATACCTTTCTCTTCTCTACATTCGAAGCCACTATCCTCTTAGAAGAAGCTGAACTCCTATTGGGTCTTCTTAAGCTCAAAATTAATAATGATGGACCTGATTTGAGTGATATGATGTTCATGAGGAAAAAGATCACAGGTCAACAATTGTAATCGTATCTTTTGTCATCGTATCTTGTTTGTAGAACTTGATGCAGTAGGGCATGTGGTTGGTTTTTCCTTTTGATAAGTTTTTGTCAATTATACCAAGTGGTTGCTCTTTTTTTATGCATGACAATCTCTCTCTCATTGTCGAGTTATGGGAAAATCTGGGAATGTCTGCCCTGCTTTGGTCAGTAAATCAACATCTTTGTGGCTGTCTTTTCCCATTGCATGTCTTGTAGGTGCTGAGGTAGGCAGCGAATTTTCTTAACTTCGGCATAGGTTGATTTCTAATTTAGAGAACACGAGACAACATCGAACACACTGGCTAAAACCCTGTGCTATTGCGAATAGTGTCAGTAGTAATGAGTTTTTGGCGTCTCTACCAGATAATGTCATGATAGGCTGCAAACTAGGCCTTTTTTTTGGGTTATGTAATATCTAATTCTGGTTATATATTAGTCCAGAAAGTGCGGGTTTTTGTTTAACTTTTTATTTTAGGATATCTACACTTGTACTTTTATTTTGGGTTGAGAAGTAGCCAATTCTATGGATTATTTTTTGATGTGCGAATAGTAGATGTTTTAGGCTTCTAGTTGGTGTTTTCTTTTGTTGTTAAAGTTCTAAAGTTTTGTATAAGTAGACAGATCTCTCATTTAATGAGAACATAAGTAGCAACTGCGTTTGATTTTGAAAAATCAGTTCATTAGCATAAAAGATGTTAAGAACTCCTGTGCGACATCCAGTTCAAAAAAATAAAAGCTTTTAAGAACCTTGACAAATAGGGTTTTGTTGTTATTATATTCGTTTGTAGGATTCTAGAGTAAATTTTCAACTGGCCGCACTGGGCCTCGTCGATGGGACCTGATGCATAGAACAAGATGAGAAATGTGCCCTTCTGGGTTGTGACTTAGAGCAGCACTGGTCACGCTACACTGGATGTCCGATTTGGATCGGAAAGACCCGAAAGATCCGTTAGGATCTGAAAAAGATTGTCCAAACCCGATAGGATTCGGATCCGAAATGTGGCGGAATCTTCGGATTTGGATCTTATCGATACTGTTCCGGATCCAACGTTTCTGCATCCCTTAATGCATGAACCTTGGGGATCTACACATGGGGTATTGAAGCGATCTTCAAACAATGCCCTAGGGATGCTTTGATAGATGAACATTGGGGATTTACTCATGGGGTATTGAAGCAATCTTCAAAACATGCCCTAGGGATCAACTCAATTAGGGCTAATTTAAGAACACTAGGAAAAAAGAGATTGACATTGGAAGAATTTGATACTCCCACCATCCAAAGAGGTTTGAATTATATGATGGATCGTGGGAATAATCCTTACATATGCCACAAAAACGTGTAGAGGCCAAAGTATTATAAGTCAATGAGTGGAATGCAATCGAGGCTTGAAAAGATTCGTCGTCAAAAATGATCTTGAATTAGTTAGAAATCTGAAAAGTTTGTAAAAAAAGAAAAAAAACTGTAAGAAGACATCAATTTTTAATATAAAAAATAAATTATAAATTTTATAAAAATATATTATAAACATGAGTTAATCCTATGAAAAGTATGACTTTTTTTTTAAAAAGTACATGGTTAAATCATGATTACTTTGTGACTTTTTTTGAGTTTATAAAGATATTAGAGCTCTTTTTTCGATAAATCATGACTTATTCATGAAAAGTACATTGAGATGGAAAGATGAGATTAAAATTATTATTTTTTCATAGGATCATAGATTTATGTTAATATTGAACGGATGTAATGATTAAAATGAAAAATTCCACTTTTGAGTGCAAAACCTACTCTCCAAAGTTTAGGCCCTTATTTATGTCTTACGTTTATGCCCAATCCTTTTTCTAAAAAAATAGGTAGGCAACCTGTGGCGTTGGGACAATCGAACATATCCAACCACAGAGATTGCTTGATATTTTAAACACCCGATGATCCACCAACATCGCTAATGGCAATGCTGACGCCGCAGGTACAGCCACGTCAGCCATGATGTTAGCCCACAGATTTGATTACATCGTACCCCGGCCTTGAGCCTGAGGGGACATCTAATTAAATCTTTTTTGCGGCGCTTCTTATCGTGAGGTGCTTAGGTTGGCGAGTGATGAACCATCCGACTTGACAACAAAAAAAGAAAGGACAAAATCTCGATGGCGTATGTTTACTGCTACTAAATGCTTGCACTCTTGTAATCTTTTTCTTACATTTGAGATACGACCATTGCATGTAATAATAGAACATTGGAAATATAATAATAATCTACCACATGAAGGTGATTCCTACAAAAATACCTCACGGCAAACTGAAACCTCCTTATGTGCCCCCCCCTATACATATATGGTGTCCTCTTTAGAACAAACAAATATGAAACACCACCTCTGTACAAAGAATACCCCGGCCCTTCCGCCGACTGTTCTTGAGCGTGGTTGCGTGATCATGTGGACCTTACTTTACATGACGACGCAGGAATTGGGGTCCTCCTCGCTGCTGTGGACGATGTAGTGCGTTGTCATGTGGGGGTTGAAGGCCTTGTATATGTTGATCAGCTCGGCTATCTGCTCGTTGGGGTCCTTCTTGGGCTCCTCCTTCTTGGGTTCCACCTTCTTGGGTTCTTCCTTCTTATCCTCCTTCTTGGGCTCCTTGGCGGGGCCGATGGAGAGGATTTCGGTGTGCCAGAACTTGCGCAGCTTGGCCACCACGTCGACGGGGTCGACCACCCCTACCACTGTCATCTTCCTGTCCTTCATGTCCATGGTGATGGAATCGATGCCTGAATGAGGAGGATCATACGCACGCACGCACGTACGTACAAGGAGAAGATGAATTAATATCTTGTGATCAAATTAATTGCAATCACTGACGACAGCAGAAGAGGACGATCTAGACAGATATGTACATGTGAGAGAAAGAAGAGATTAATGGATGGATACCTGAGAGGCTGGATGCAGCCTTCATTGCCTTCTGCTTGGCCTTGTCGTCGTGCAAATCCAACTTCAACACCACCTTCTGCAACAAGTTCACACGTGCAAACAAAGTTTCAGGATCAGTATGCCTACTTTGTATGTATAATTCATGAGACCAAAGTTGCTATTTTCTTCTTTAATTAAATGCGTCTTGAGCAAAAGGAATAGTTAAGTTACTGAAGAGCTGTGAAAAGGAGAAAGCCATAATAATAACAATATAAGCGAAAGTGTTGGGAAAAGAAAGAAGGAACCAGGGTGAATCCCCTGAAAAGGAGAAGGGGGACAGAAAGAGGCGCAAATAAAAGGGGAGAAAACGCGGAAAACAGCATCCCCATCATCATCATCGCCACCAACAGGCCGAATCAAGCGTGGGTCATCCCAAAGAGAATCCTGCCCCCCGAATCCCCGGAAAGGGAGCACCACAAAAGCAAAAGAAAACCCTTATTACGAATTCCGAAATCCACAACTTTCTTCAATAGAAAACAAAGCAAAGCAAAAAGGCACTGGACTAGAGCAGGAAGGGCGTGGTCTTGAGGGGGCGGGGGGGGGACCTTGGCAGGAAGGGAGGAGACATGTAACCAACCTTCTCTGGGCTGCCCATGATGCCTCTAGAGGGAGCTCTGGAAGCTAAGCTCTCCGAAATCTGTGTGAAGAAATATCCCTTCGGGGACAAAATCAACAAGGTTACTGTATGTACACAGACAGCAGCAGAATTGTATGTCCGCGAAAGAGGAGGAGGCGGCGAGGAAGAGGACCGGCTAGGGGAAGCGATGCGATGCGGGAGGTGAAACAGAGAGAGAGAGAAGGCCGGCCGCGATGGTTTCGCGATGACGATGCGAGGGGGATATAAAAGAGAATGGAGGGGAGAAGGGAAGGGAAGGCCGAAGATGTCAATGCTGGCGTGGCAAGGGTGGTGCGGGGATGCTACGTCAGCTGCCGGCTCCGACGAGAGGGAAAATCAACGACTGGGATCACACCATCTAGGGTAGTTCCCATCTGGTGACCGGGGGGGTTGCTCCTTCTCCTTGCGTGCCAAGGAACCTTCCTCATCTCAACATGATTGATGGACGGGTCGGATTGGCTTCAAAAGACCGGTCCGTCAACAGGGGCAGGAAGGAACGGCGAGGGAAGCATCCCCATCTTGGTCTTGGAAGGAAGAGATGGCGGACGGCAGAGATGGGTCGCCCGATCGCCCATCTACTCCACACAACACAAGGAAAGCCCACCAGTCTTCCTTTTCCCGTTTCCTCTCAGCTCTCTTTCACACCTAGTTTAGTTTTTCTTTTTTGAGTATTTACATATTATTCTTTTAACTAACAACATTTATTAGATGTAAGTATTCTCAATATTTCTTTCTTTGATTAAAAAATTATTTCTATAAAAATCACTGTCGCTTTGTCTCTCTACAGATAGATAGATATATATATATATATATATATACGAGTGATGAGTGACATCAGTTACGGTCCTTGGATGGGTGAGTCTGAACCAGATTAGATGACCTTCTTGTATTAGTAGCAAGGCAGTAACACTAACAGACCTGTGGGCTTGGTAACAAGCTTAAAGAAAGGCCTCAATTTCCTTGGTCGCACACTTGCTTGCTTGGGTCGTGGCTCCCCTTTTGTGGACGCTTTCAAGCAGGGTTAGCGTGGACGTGGTCGCCACGGCCCTTCCGAAGGCCTTCTTCCCACCCCGCCCGCCACTGGCCCCGTCCTAGTCAACGTCATTTCTCATTTATTTATGATATAACGCCCCGTGGCCATGGTCCCATCTAATTCTCTCTCTCTCTTAGTCTGCATCAGGAAGGAAGGAAGGAAAGATCTCCGACTCCAAGCATGAAAAATAGTGTACAAATGGAGGAGGCTCTAGATGCATCATTTCCTTTTCCTATAGTGCTAACTAAATAAGCCAAAAAGTGATTAATCTAATAACACCAGGACGATTAATAATACCAAGGGGCAGCGAGGACGGGGCATCCAGTCGGCCGGTACGTGCGGAGCACGAACCGGAACCACACGATGGCAACCCCCGCTTCTGGTCGCAAGAGAACGAAAACACAAGAGACAAGGGCGGGCCGGGCGGACTTCTCCCTGTGGGAGGGCCCGCTCAGCAGTTTTGCCTTTTGCCCTGATTCCTTCGTGCTGTGATTTTTTTTCAATTATCTTGAATACCTATTAATATAGTACATAGTACTAAGCAAAGAAAGAAAAAAGGAAATTTCTTCTTCCTAAAGTTTGGAATTAGGATAGATCATGATACAAGAACCAGAGGATCTCAATTCGTCGATTGGCAGCTTTGTACGTCCTCTCTTGGGTATTTTTTTATTATGGTTTTTTATAGAAATAAATCACCTGTGAAGTAGTTTTCAATCCTTTTTTTGAGTTATACACAAGGTAACGGGCATTCTCCCATGTTTCACCGCACTTACCAATATCTGCTTTATCGATCATGCATTACCACAAAACACTAATCACTCCTGAACTTTGTGATGAAAGGTATATTCTTGGGGGAGGGAGTGCGGGGACGAGGAGAAAAATAAAAATTCTGCACACAAGCGTAAATAATCACAGTTTGTATGCACAATCATATAATCATGCATTATCTTATAACTAATTAATTATAATGCCGTTTATTTGTCAACGTCATGAACAATCATAAAATCGATTATGCATACAAGTTTACCCGCTTCACCAAGTCATTGGTCATCATCACTCATCACAGAGTGATAATTTCGAGTACATAACCCCATCTATTGATGTCATGTATCTTAACTACTTGGTTACTTTATGTAAACAAAAGGATAGTAGGCACAAACCACGTCCTAACCATTTATTCTACTATGAGTCTACAGCGTATCAGCTAGCTCTAGATGATAACTTGTAACAAGTGGTAGCTGACCAAAGATCCACAGATGTGATGTGTGCGAAAATTTTTCGTCGCTAGCACTTGAGTATCAGCGACAGATACTAATTAAAGCCTTCGCTAATATTCGAACATTAGCGACGGCTGATTACTTAAGCCGTCATGAATATTTCAACATTAGGGACGGCTACACTTAGCCGTCACTAATAATCATTTTTTTAATCTTAAAATATAAACAATGCTCATTCGAAACACCTATATCCAATACAAATACAAACACATAACAAATACACAATACAGAAATCAAACAAAGCCACAATAAAAACATATGATTCCAAAAGTATCATACAATACATAATGTCTATCAATTTAAGCCAAAATCAATCTCCTTGTCCTCCTATCCCAATGACTTCTCATCCCCTATGTCGTCCTCTAGGGGCTATGGTTGCACTGCGGGGGTTGCAGCTGCGATTGCAGCGCTGCGACTGCGGCGGTTACACTGCATGGACTCCGCTAGAGGTCGAGCGCTTGCGCGGTTTGCGGTGTTACACCGACGGAATCGATCGGCCGCGGATTCGAATCCGCGCACGGTAAGAATCGATAATTCGATTATCGATTTTAGTTATTCTGAACGGGAACGGATCGCAGGTTTTAATCTTTATTTTCCGCTACGTTTCCGATCCGGAGAAACACCGAGAACCCAACAGTGGTATTAGAGCCACGTTCCATTATTTTTCGTCCCGTTTCGAACTCCGAAATCAATTTTTCCTTGAATTATTTCATGCATCGTTTTAATTTTTATGCGAGGTTAATAATCATGAGATGATTGCTACGATTCGATCGCTCATTTTTGTATAAAAATTAAAATTATTTTGGAGATTTTCGGAATTCTACATGTGATGAAGAACGGACTTCATGGCGGCTTCAATCGGACGTCTCCATGTGATGGGGAGGTGGCCGGAGGTCCTGGTATGACCAGAGACCTCGCTGGTCACCACTGGTGCCAGCGAAGCCGTGGCAGGTGGCCGGGAAGGCGCTGCAAAATGGACCTTCTTCTTCCTCTCGGTTTATAAAACCAGAAATAAAAACCTTGTTTGGAAGGAGCTCGCCTAGCAGCTAAGGGCGCCATTGGCAACCCTACCGGCGGCGGGAGGGGGTCACCGGTGCTGGGCGGCTCTGCGGCGCCCCCCCCCCCCCCCGCCGGCCTCAAGCTGCAACATGGATATGGGGTATGGGGTTAGGGTTTCAGTCGTGTGGAAGGGGAGCCCGAGCCAGCGAGCCTAGCGAGCCATTTGGGGCCAAACCAGGTTGGACTGGGCCTGGCCGATCCACTGCGGGGCCGGCCCTGAGCCTGGTTCGAGCCAGTTGTCGAACAAGACCCTACCTATGGCTCGAGCCAAATGCCAGGTGGCTCAGCCTATTCCCCAAATTAAACCATTTCCCCAAATTAAAATAGTAAAACCCTTAATACCTAATTAAACATGATTGCCCATTTAATATATAAATTGGATTTTAATTTAAATTCAAAATTTGTTTTGAAATATTTAAATTGTTATTCAATTTATTTTAATTGGGCAATAATGATTTTGGATCATTCTAATTAACAAATTGTTGTTAATTAATTAGAATTAGTTATTAATTTAAATGTTAAATTAATAATTAATTTTAATTGACTAATTTAAGTGTTAAATTAGTAGTTATTAGTTAATTAGAGTTGATTGTTAATTTAAGTGTTAAATTAATAATTAATTTTAATTAACTAATCTAATGGTTTAAATTAGAAGTTATTAATTAATTGGTGTTAATTATTAGTTTAAGAGTTAAATTAGTAATTAAAATTAATAAACTAATCTAAGAGTTAGATTAGTATTTAATAATTAATTTGTGTTAATTATTAATTTAAGACTTAAATTAATGATTAACATTAATTAATCAGTCTAAGAGTTAGATTAATAGTTAATAACTAATTAGAGTTAATTATTAATTTAAGTGTTAAATTAATAATTAATTTTAATTTACTGATCTAAGAGTTAGATTAGTAATTAATTATTAATAGTCTAATTGTTAGATTATTAATATTGTTTAATCTAAATGTTAGATTGCTTTAATTATTAGAAATGTTCTAATGGCATGCAATAATCTGAAATTTATTAATTTAGAGTGTGTGCACATGTGATGTGTGTTTTAGATGCTTTTAAATTTGATTTAAATGTATGTTAAGGTAATAAAATGAGTTTTCAAAATTCAAATATCAATTTTGATTGGAATCCAGCTTTTTGAAAGTCAAAATTATTTAATTTTGAAAATTTTTTTTGTTTTAGCCATGTGATGCGCTTATCATGTGTGGAATGTTTAAAACACACCGTGGTCATGGATATGTATTTTTAATATTATTCATGTGATGAATGATGTATGTGGATCATTGATGTGTGATTGGAATATTTATTAATTGTTAATAAATAGAAGTCTGCGTACCTCTCTCTCTCTCATTCTCTGATGTAATTCTAACTACCTCTCTCTCTTGTACTCGCCATAAGGCATTCTTCTATTTACATGTAAATTATGAATTTATTATAATCTGATCGAGGAAACCGAGAAAGGAGCGAGGACGATCCACAACTGCAATCAGGAAGGCGAAAAGATGTAGATCTTTTGCCTATGTGTTTGCAAAATGATCTAATGTAATAGTTATGTTAGATTTTGTGTGCGTTTGACTGTTGGCTCCAATCAAACCCATTGTGCTATCCATGACCACACTTAACATGTATGAGATGCATTGTTTTAATTTTGATTATTAATCAAAGCAGGTATAGTATTTATTAAATATATACGATATATTTATATACTATCACCTTGGAGAGACCAAGATAAAAGTTATCTAAATACCCTCGTCTAAACTCTAAGCCGTAATGTGAGTAGTTAAGAACTTACTGTGTGGTCCACCATCGTTATAGTCATAGGATTCGAATTACTTTAGGCAGATTTGTTGTGCTACCACAAGGCCTGTCCAATTGTGAAGAGAGACTATAGCTGTGGCATTAGATGCCTATTTGATCGGGATAAAGGAACCATGTAGCTTTGTTGTGCTATCCACAAAGGCTGCATGCAAATCTATGTTCGTTTCGTAACGATGGTTAGCTTAGACCGAAATTAGTGGCTTGTTGTGATATCCACAAGGCCATTAAATCTCTGGGGACCGAAGATATGATCAGATATTGCAAGGAGTTGCAAGTCCCGTGAGAGGGGTGCTCTTTGATTGTATTACAGTTTCTTGTGCTTTCAACAAGGGTGTACTGCAAGTCATTGAGATTATGATCCCCACTAGGAGATTATCGGCGTCTCCCGTTCTGTATAACTGAGGGGTTATACAGTCCGTCAAAAATTAGCGGGAGTTAAAACTTGATTAAAAGACCATGTCTTATTTTCAATTTTAATAATTGAACATCTGCTAAATAGGTTTTATTCATCTTTTGTAGGGAATTATATCGTCAAATAACCCACTTTGTGGCATACTTGACGTCAATCTTTTGACTAGTCCGAACTACTCAGATTGGCTCAGAAACCTGAAGAGTGTCTGCAGATCTGAGCACATTGCTTACGTCCTTAGAACTGAACCGGCATTGGATGCCACTGAGGCAGAGATGATCGCGTACGATAAAAGTTCGAAGGATAAAAGCAAAGGAGTAGTAAAGGGTGATTGCTTCTAGCGTAAGCAGAATGGTCACTGGAAGAGGAACTGCAAGGAGTTCCTCAGCGATAAAGCTCATAGAAAGGTGAAGCTATCAGAAGCTTCAGATATCTATATGATAAATATCAACTTGTCAGTTAGAGATTCTACATCTTGGGTATTAGATACCGGATGTACTTCTCACATCTGCCATGATGTACAGATGCTGATAAGTAAGTGCAAGCTGAGAAAAGGCGAGATGGAACTGAGGCTAGGAAACGATGCAAAAGTTGCGGTAGTTACTGTTGGGACAGCAAACCTCAGATTTTTATCGGGAGACGTCTTATCATTAGAAGATTGTTATTATGTTCCTAGCATAATAAAGAACATCATATCAGTATCTTGTTTGGACAAGATAGGATATAGGTTGTCTATTGAGAATAGAAGTTGTTCGATTTATTATGGTAATAAATCAATAGCTTCGGCATCTTTAGTCAACGGTCTATATCTTTTAGATGTTTCTTATTACAATTTTCACATTGAAAATGTTGTTAAGAAGAGTAAGAAGTGTGTGAACCAAGCCAACATGTGGCATTGTAGACTTGGACATATTGATGAAAACTGGTTACAAAAGTTGCACAAACATGGTTATTTAACTGCATTCGATTATGAATCGTTTGCAACATGTGAATCCTGCCTTATGGGAAAAATGGCAAAATCTCCATTTACTGGACATGGAGAACGTGCCAAGGATATTATGGGATTAATACATTCAGATGTATGTGGTCCCATGTCCACCCAAGCCAAAGGTGGCTTCTCGTACTTCATCACGTTCACCGACGACTTCTCAAGATTCGGTTATGTGTACTTAATGAAGTACAAGTCGGAAGCATTTGAGAAGTTCAAGGAGTTCAATAATGAGGTTGAGAAGCAGTTAGGAAAGAGTATTAAAACTTTTCGATCAGATCGGGGAGAAGAATACTTGAGTACTAATTTCACACAATTCTTAAAGGATAATGGTATCCTCTCTCAGCTGACCCCTCCATATACACCATAGATGAATAGTGTATCAAAAAGGAGGAATCGCACCTTGTTGGACATAGTGCGATCCATGATGAGCTTTTCGAGATTACCAGTGTCCCTCTGGAGGTATGCTTTAGAGTCAATAGCATACCTACTGAATAGAGTACCCAACAAGTATGTGGTCTCTACTCTATATGAGATATGGAAAGGCAGGAAATTAGAATTTAAATATGTTAAAGTCTGGAGTTGTCCTGCTCATGTAAAGAGGCATGGTTCAGACAAGCTGGAATCACGAACTAATAAATGTAGGTTTGTGGAATATCCAAAGGAAACCTTTAGATACTATTTTTACCATCCTGGTGAACAAAAGGTGTTTGTCGCCAGGAAAGCCGTCTTCCTGGAAGAGGAATATCTTCTCCATGAGGACAGTAGGAGTAAAATAGTACTGGAAGAGGTTCCTGATCTCCAAACAGCTGCATTATCATCAGATGAGATATCAGTTCCTGAATTTGTTCAGGTACACACAAATGAGCCTCGTAGATTTGGTAGAGTACCTAGACTACCCGATATGTGGGACATATCGCTGAAGGAGAATCTAAGGTAGGATATAATGAGGATGATGATCCTAAAACCTACCTGGAGGCCATAGAAGGCCTAGAAGCTGTGAAATGGCGAGAAGCCATGAATTCAGAAATCCAGTCCATGTACACTAACCAAGTTTGGAATTTGGAAGACTTGTCCGAGGGTATTGTACCCATTGGATGCAAATAGATCTTTAAGAGAAAAATAGGTGCTGATGGATGGATCGACAATTATAAGACAAGGTTGGTGGCAAAGGAATATCGTCAAAGGCAAGAAATTGACTATGACGAGACTTTCTCATCAGTTGTTATGATAAAGTCGATCAGAGTTCTACTCGCCATAACTGCACATTTCGATTACGAAATCTGGCAAATAGATGTGAAGACTGCCTTCCTCAGCGGTAACCTTGAGGAAGAGGTGTATATGATACAACCAGAAAGTTTCACATCCAAGGAATCTCCAGATAAAGTGTGCAAGCTTCAAAGGTCCATTTATAGACTGAAGTAAGCTTCTCAGAGCTGGAACATAAAATTTGACGAGGTTGTCAAGTCTTATGACTTCATTAAGAATGACGACGAGCCTTGTGTGTACAAGAAGACCAGTGGGAGCATAGTCACCTTCTTAGTTCTTTACGTAGATGACATACTACTCATTAGGAATGATATAGCTATGATGTCATCGGTAAAGATCTGGCTGTCGAAAAACTTATCCATGAAGGATTTAGAAGAAGCATCCTACGTATTGGGAATACGGATCTATAGAGATAGATCAAAGAGGATGTTTGGAATGACCCAATCCTTGTACATAGATACCATAGTCAAAATGTTTGGCATGGAAAATTCCAAGAGTGGTCTCATGCTGATGAGACATAGAATTAATCTCTCAAAAGAGTAGTCTCCTAAGACTCCTGATGAGAGGGCATTCATGTTAGTATTAGATGGTCTCAAAACCAATCCGATGCTATGTACTGATTCAGATTATTAATAAATAACAATAATTCATTGTGTGTAATTAATTCGATCTATGTTTATCGTATCACGATGAAGTCCATGAACATGTGCAATAGTCTTAGGATTATGATGAGATCATAATTACGGGACCGAAGACTTATAAACACATGTTCTTAATTGTTCCTAGTCATAGGATGTTTGAGATAGGACATCGAACATCCGGATAGACTAGTATAGGTTACTTCAGCTCATATGATGACGGTGACTGATCCTATAAGTCACTTGTGTGGAGACACTATGCTGGACCTATAGGTGCTCATTGGCGAATGAGTTCACTGAACTGATCTGACTATGAATCGCTGGATGGTAAACACCTCACTGTTAACCAGCTCGATTCTTATGTCACGGTTGCATGGATGATCCTTGGACCTGAGACGCCAAAGATATCTTATTAGTAGGTTTCTGAACTTTGACCTTGACTAACGAATCCCTAACCATGGGTTATCAATAAGTCAAGCGATTGGGTTCAGGGAAATGCCCTCGAAGGTAATTGTGTGTTCAATACAGGATCATCCGCTCTCGGTAGTATGAAAGAGAATGTTCCGGGAATGATGCGCTTAAAGTCCCTGGCCAGGGCAGACTCTGTTATCGATAAGGAGTTATCAGATTCAGATTAGAGGCATTTGATTCAAGTGAATCGACCGAATAGGGTTTAATAGTAAACCATACCCTAGGTCGATTCGGGAACATTGCACGGATGAATGATTATATCCGCGCGCTAACCGATGACAACAAAGTTCCAATAGAGGGTTGCGATAACCCCAGTGCCATCCAAGATCACGCGATGTTACTTGGCATCCAACGTGATCGGAAGTCCGTCCGAATTTATTATGGGACATTAAATACGACTGATTATTTGAATATAAGGATATTAATTAATTCAGTGGGTCAGTAAAAGGTTACTGGACTTAATGGGCCATTAACTGGACTGGTATTTGGGCCTAGAGGGTCATACGTAAAAGGTTTTCAAGTCGATGGATAATCCGACAGGATTTCGAATAAGTCTGGGTTTTTATGAAAAACCGCAAATAGACTTATTATAAAAGAACGGATTCTACGTCGGGGGCCAGCAACCCTAACCTAGCCGTCGTTCTTTCTCTCTCTCTCCTCTCTTCTGGGTATGCGACACGAGGCGGCCATCTGGACGCTCCGCTTCGATTCCCGACTGCTCCGCCTTCCGTCCGACGGGAGATTCCGGATCCGCATGTCGCAGCAGATTACGCGCAGCTAGACGAGATCCACGAACGCCGCATTGAGCGAGGAAGCGAGGACGATCCATCGCGAGGAGAACCGCGTGGATACCGCTAGAGGTCTGGCATCTGTGCAACTTGCGGCATCGCTCCGACGGAACTGGAAAACGAATGCGGATTCGAATCCGCGCAAGGTAAATCCGATTTACTCTGGTCTTGTTTTATCGATCGAAACGGGATGGATCCGATCCCAAAATCATTTTATTCCGCTGCATTTTTTCAGTCGGATCCCGACACATCGATCCCAACAGTGGTATCAGAGCCAGGTTCTACTGTGTTTTCGCCGTTTCGGTCTCTAAAATTATGGTTTTTGAATTTATTCCATACTTAAATTTATTTTCTTACAAGATTTGAATTCATGAGATGTTCACTGCGATGAGATCGCAGTTTAAATCTGAAGAAAATATTTTATTTTTGGGGTTTTTCGTCGTGTTCTTCGTTGGACGAAGAACGGAGTATTTTTGATAAAATCGGATCCATGAAATGGATCTTTGGGGGTTTTGATCGTTGTGATCGATGCCGGCAGCGTGGAGAGCAGGGTACCGCTGGCCATGGCCTTCCTTCTTCTTCCTCTTGTGGTTTTGAAACTGCTGTGAAAACGGGGCATTGAGGGAAGAATTTTTTTTGAAAGAAATTGGCAAGGTCGCCGGAACCGGCGGACGGTCGCCGGTGTCCGGCCGGCGCCGGTGCCGACGCCGAAAGGGAACCCCTACAAAGGGGTGCCCTGTCGGGTTCCCTGCGTTGTAGGGAACCGGCAGGCAAGCCCTGTCGGCAGCTAGGGTTTCCTAGCCGCCCGACAGGGTCCAACCATGCTGGACCCTGGCTCGTGCCAGGCGGCTCGAGCTAGGGCCCAGCAGGGCTCGGACCAGGCCCACAGGCCTAGGTTTGAGCCCCGGTTGGGCCCTGGCTCGAGCCAGGGGCTTAGCCCTGCTGAGCCTTTTGAACCCCTTCCCCATTTAATTACTTTTCAATTATTTGGGGGGCCTGTTAAAATTAAATTAATTTTGTTTTATTATTAAAATCACATTTTAATAATAAATCTTAAATTATTAATTTTTGGGTCATAATAATAAGATTATGAATTTTTATAATTCATTAACAAATGTTGTTAATTCAAATTATTAATCTAAGTTGTTAGATTAATTGTTATATTTAATTGTTAAATATCTCCATATATATTTGAATGGTTCAAATTAAGTATGGAATATTTCTAAACCATTGATTTTAGGATTTATGCACACATGATGTGATTTAAATGCTTGTTTAAATTCGATTTAAGTTAAGCATGCATAAATTGATTTTCGAAAAATTCTAAATTCTCCAAAATTTTGTTTGGTCCCTGGTTTTATGAAACCTGAAATTATTATTATTTTCAAAATTTTTATTGTGTGGTATGTTTAAATAAACCACATGGTGGTCATGGACGAGCATTACTTGTGGATATGGAATATGATTGTGTGGTTTGTTATTTATTAATAAATAGGGGTCTGCGAACCTCTCCCTCTCATATTCCATTGTAATTCTACCTCCCTCCTTGATGTAATCGCCATAAGGCTTCCTCTTTCTATAAATTATCTTGTAATTGAGAATTATGAAGTAATTTGATCGAGGCGGCTGCGTGCAGAGCGAGGATGATCTACAACTACCGACCAGATGAAAATGAAGGAGTTCATTGAATCCATGGGTTTGCAGACTCATGATATAAGTTGTTATATTGTGTATGTGTGTGAGTTTGACTGTCTGGCTCAAGTCAAACCACAGTGCCGTCCATGACCACACTAATGACATGTATGTGATGCGTGTGCTTAATATTTGCTAGGTTATTAGTATTTATAATATATTCGATATATTTAATACTATTACCTAAGATGAGACCAAACTAAATAAGTAAAACCTTCGTAACAAATTCTAAGTCGGAGCGCTACTCATTGAGAATGCACCGCGTGGCTCTCCATCAATATGATTAATAGAACTTAATTCAGTGGTAGCAGATACTATGTGTTTACCCGAGGTTTGTCATTAATTGATGAGAGAACTATTGATCATGGCATTAGATGCCTTTGGATAAAAGTAAAGGAAGGATATAGTCATCCATGTGTTTACCCGGGAACCATATTTCTACTCTACTTTATCACGTACTGATGGTAATGCTTAGACCGGGGATAATGGTCTACTGTATTTACCCGAGACCATTAATAACTTGAGAGCTGAAATATGATCGGATATTGCAAGGAGTTGCAATTATCATGAGATGATTGTTCTGAGATAGCGGTATGATACTACGTGTTTACCTGAGGTCATACTGTGATGCTTGGAGATTCTGATCCCCACTAAGAGACAGTCGGTGTCTCCCGTTCTGTATATCTGAAGGTTATACAGTCCGTCAAAAATTAATGGGAGTAAAACTAGATAATAAAAAACCATATCTTGTTTTAGTTAATCTGAATATATGATAATTATCATTTGATTATCTCCTATAGGCTAGAATGTCGCGTCATAACCCGTTACGTGGCATACTTGATGCCAACCGTTTGACAGGCACCAATTACTTAGACTGGCTCAGGAATTTGAAGATTGTCCTCAGGTCTGAGCAGATTGCCTACGTCTTGGATAATGAACCTCCTGCTGAACCAGCATTAGATGCCCCAGAGGAGGAAATGATAGCGTATGAAAAATGGAAGGAAGATTCCACCATGGCCCAATGCTATATGTTAGCCTCTATGAGCAATGAGTTGCAGAGGCAACATGAAGAGATGGATGCTCAAATGGCAGATGGAACTTCAGTACAGAATCACGTGCTGAAGATGATTGAGTGGGTGGAGAGGCTGGATGCTCTTGGGATTACACTTCCCAAGGAGATGCACACAGACCTCGTGTTGTCCTCACTTCCACCGTCATATGCTCAGTTCATCGTTAATTTTAACATGAACAAGATCTAGGCCACCTTAGCTGAACTACTGAACATGTTAAAGACTGCTGAAGGGAACCTTGTGAAGGATAAACCCCAAGTCCTCATAGTTGGTAAGACCAACAGAAAAAGACTTGCAGTCCAAGCTTTTTAGAAAGGTAAGAACAAGGTTCAGAGAAAGGCAAAGGTTGTCAAGAAAGACAAAGGTAAAAGTGCTGAGAAAGGTGATTGCTTCTACTGTCACTAGAAAGGCCATTGGAAGAGGAATTGCAAAGAATACCTCAAGGACAAGGCTCAAGGAACTGTGAAGTAGCAGGACGCTTCAGGTATTTATATGATAGATGTAAACTTGTCAATAAGAGATTGTACATCATGGGTATTAGATACTAGATGTGTATTTTGATGGATATAGGTGTCCTTTAAGCCAATCATAAGACACCTATTTCAATCTGGCTCACTGATCAATGACATTAAATTCATTATGTAGATTGTCACATTTATAATTGCGCATAATGAAGTCCATGAATATGTGCAATAGTCATCAAATTATGATGAGATCATAATAATGAGAGTGATGACTTATAAACACATATTCTCAATTGTTCCTAGTCGTAGGATGTTTGAGAAGGACATCAAACATCCGGTTAGACTAGTACAGGTTATTCCAGCTCATATAATGAGGGTGACTGATCTCGTTAGTTACTAGTGTTGAGACACAATGGTAAACCTATAGGTGTTCATTGGAGAATGAGTTCACTGAACTGATCCGACATGAATCGCCGAATGGTAATTTACCTGACTGTCAATCAGCTTGATTCATTGTCACAGTGGCGTGGTTGATCCTTGGACTTGAGACACCAAAGATACCTTGTCGGTGGACTTCTCGACTTTGACCTTGACCTACGAATCCCTATCCACGGGATCTCTAATAGTCAAGGATCGGGTCCAGCGGAAGACCTTCGAAGGTGATTGTGTGTTCAATAAAGGATCGTTCGCTCTCAGGTAACTGGAGAGAGAATGCTATGGAATAGATCCGCAGGAGTCTCTGGCCAGAGCAGAAACAATATCAGAAAATAGGTTTCCGGATATTGTAAAGTAGAGTCTGATTCAAGTGAGTTGACAATCTAGGATTTGACAGTTGACCATATCCTAGGTTAACTCGAGAGCATTGTGCGAACGAAGGATTACAGCCACGCAGTAACTATGGACGGACAGGTTCCATGAGTGGGTTGTGTAGGTGCTGAAAATGCTCGTGTGATTTATGTGAAAAAACTATGTTGTTTAGAGTAAATTAACCTATTAAAAAAAAATGCAACTAAGGTGCAGTGATCGCCAGAAACTTTTAACTAAAAAGCTTCAAAAGAAATTTGATCGCCTACCTGTTTAAACGCGGAAGAATGAGTCCTTGGTTCCCCACCTTCAGCCGGCTGAAGAAAGAGAGCCCTTTCTTGTTCTTTTGTTCTTGCTGTTGAATGTTGAGGATCGTCCAGAAGTTCTCCTGGCTTGTGCTTGATTTCCCCCTTTTGATTTCTTGTTGTTGTTGCCGAGTGCAGCAGAGACAGAGAGACAGAAAAATAAAGGAGAAATACTGATGAGAATCTAAGTATAAATAATATTAAAGCTAACCATGATTAAAAACATGTTTAAACAGCAACTCACTTGTTTAAATGGCTTTGAAACCCCTTTAGAACAGATGGGTTTTGGAAAATTGATGATGTGGTGTGTGTTGCATGGAGTGAATAAGAGAATGAAACTAATGAATGAAGATGAAATTCAGATATGAAAAACTTATGCCCAGTCCAGTTGGTTGAAGCTTTGAAGAGATGAAGTTCTTGAAAAAGGGGATGCCGACTTCTGGAAATGGCAGCGCTCCGGCGTTCCGACGTGGTTGCTTCGATCTCCAAATCGCTATAACGCTGAGGCTCAATAATTCTCTCTCTCTCTTTTTTTTAACTCCTTGATATGCAAGGTATTTATAGGCATTTTCTGCGTTCGCGATTAACATAGAAAAATCTAAGATTTATCCACCTTAATCGACAGATAATTACTGATTAATTCATCTTTATCTGTAATTATCTAAAACGCATCCACCTTGGCTGACGCCTTTCAGATTAATTAAGATAAGGATAAATATCCGGGAAAACTTATCTTTATCTTTATTAGCTAAAATGCGTCCACCTTCGTAGACGTCTTTTACCCTAATTAAGATAAGGATAAACATCCGGAAGAGAAGTTAAAATAGCTTAGGAAACTTAAAACGCGTCGACCTTCACAGACGCCTTTTAGCTAATAAATCAATTGATTAAAATTCAAATTTAAACGCTAAAATAGGAATAAACTCTAAATGACGTCCACATGGGTCGACGCCTTTTAGGATTATGCATATTTTAACTGAAATTTGAGCTAAAATCAATTTAATTGATTAACTTAAACATGTCTGTTAAACCCGACACTCAAAAATATCAATAAAAATTAATTAATGATTAAATATCAAACCATTATGAGGCATTATTATATGATATGAAATTTACTCAAAATGACGTCAAAATTAGCGTGTCTACAGCTGCCTCACCTTGGCATCGTCTTTGCAAGGGAGTGAAATGGAATTGAATGTACTGAAAAGGTGATGCCAAGGTGTGATGAGACACGCTCTTAACATCACATGATTGGAATTTTTCTAAAAATCATCAATTAAGATAGCTCAAAGAAATCAATGGAATTAATCCTGTCTGGATGAGGTAGACAATGAAATAAAATAAGGTCGATCAACCTCCTCGGAGTGGGAAGTACCCCAGGTCGTAGACACTGTAGGTTTCATCATGGGGAGCGTTTGCCAGCCAATGTGGACGTGCTGCAGCCATGATGGATCTTAAAAGAAAACAAGAATATTGGTAAAGAGTCCAATCAAGGATAGAATTCCAAGGATATCTTCAAGCGAACCTCAAAGATAATCAAGATACTTAATTCAGAATGGAATATTTCATATCATGTTTGAATTATTTGATTTAATGGTCTGAAACTTAATCAGTAATTAATCCTTATCACAATGATTTCAAAGTCCTACATGATGCATGCTGGGCTAAAAGAAAAATATAAAGTCAAATAAAATATAAATTAATCAAGGATAATATTGTTAAATTGTCATTAATGAGTCAAGACACCAACTCTTGTAATCCAGTGCTAAGCCGAAGCTCGTTTATCCACGCACCTTTTCACAAAAGTGGAACCATCATCCTCACTAATTAACAATCCAACGGCCTATCCGTGCGATTAAGAATTCTCTGGAATTATCACTGTTTTTGTTGAAGGGGAACTCAAATTTCAGTTTCATCAAAACCACAAGGTCCTTGATATGCTCTAATAAATACTTAACATATAGTAATGCGAATGCAAAGTAATTACATGAAATAGTACAGGGGTAGAAATAACCGTCTTTTTAGCCACGGTCAGGACTTCTTGACTCCCACAGTAAGATCTTCTTGATATTTTCCAGCTTTACTCAAGTTTTCTTTGAATTTCCTGTAATCAAAATTGTTAATAACTCCAAACAAATATTCAATTTAAACATCAAAACATATAGAATTTCAAAAACGCTGAAACGCTTCGTGTCGCGCAGACGTCATTCAACGTTGAAACGCAGCAGTGCTCCTCGACATCTTTTATTCACAAAAACAGATTTCTGGCTGTTCTCTACTCGGATTCCAACTCTATCAATGTCTTGTGTCCTGTATACAACTTGAACAAACATGTTAAGTATCTGTTTAGGCTTAGCCCCTTGCCTGACCAAATAAATGGTCAATCAATCTTTTCCTTCAATAAATGGTCAAGGGGCATAGCCTTTACTAACAAAGGTAATGAGAATAATCAAACTTAAGTAAAAATGCAACATACAAGCAAACAGATGCTCACTGAAAATAAAAGGAATGAAACACATCAAATGCAACAAGCAGATGCTAATTGAAATATTTTTGTTGTTTTGAAATATTCATTTTTATTTGGGGTTTTGAAATATATGCCTTTTTTTTTTTGAATTTTGACATATGTATTTTTTTTGAATTTTTGAAACATATGTATTTTTTTGACTTTTTGACTTATGTAATTTTTTTGAATTTTTGAAATGTATGTATTTTTTTTTTTGGAATTTTGACATATGTATGTTTTTTTTTGACTTTTGACTTATGTATTTTTTTTTTATTTTTGACATATGTATTTTTTTTTTGTATTTTTGACATATGTACTTTTTTGGGTTTTTGACTAAAAGATCAGCATGGTACTTGGATCAAAAGATCATATTCATTTATTAACTTAATTTCCAAATTATTCTTTAACAACTCAACTTAAACCCATCGTGTTTGAATTTGTATTTCCATTCGTGATCCCATTTGATGATTTGACCCTTAGTCAATCTAAGTCATTCCTTAAGTTTGGAGTACATCTCTTTAGAAAGAAAAGATGAATAAGTTTAGAAAGCCCATGAGAAGGTTCCGGAGACTTAAAAAGATGTCCCTTTTCTACCCTAATATCCGTTGGGGTTCGGTCTTTTTCTTTCCGGGGTATTTATCGACCTTGCGTTCCCTTTCATTTCATTTCATGGCCTTGATGTAACGTTTGTAATGTAATGGCCTTTTTGATTTGACATTTGGCTTTTTGCCTTGCTTTTTCTTTTCTTCCTTTCTTTTATATTCTTCGGGACGGATCTCCCCCTTTTTTTTATGACGGCCTCCTACTAAGATGACGGGTATTCTTGATAGTCTATTCTAAGCCTCGTTCCGACATCATGGGCCGAGTTAAAAACAGAATTTTTGTTTAAAAACGAATGATTTGTACTTTACACTTTCGGTCAAGCTTTCGATATTCTTTAGGACTTATCATCTCTTGTTTCTCACGAATCAAACGTGTCAGTGTGTGCAGTAATGGGTTTGAAATTAAGTTATCCAGACTGATAAAGAAATTTGAGTTTATAAACTTTCTGATTCCACTAGTCTTTGTACCATACTGATCAACTCTCTAACCTAAGGGTAGTATTTCTTAAGATGTAAACCATTCCAGGGATGTTTTAACTCTTCTCCTTCTGCATTAACAAGATGATAAGCATTACCAGGAAAAGCATGCGATACAACATAAGGTCCTTCCTGGTTGGGTTGGAGCTTAGAACGCGGACCACCAGGTTTTATAAAAATTCTTTTGACAACCATTTCGCCGACTTTGAACTTACGTTCAATGACTTTCTTTTGATAAAAACGTGCTAGTCTGTTTTGATAAACTTTTGTATGATTAGCAGCTGACCATCTTTTCTCGTCTAAAAGTTCCAATTGAGCAAGGAGTGCTGAATGATGTTTATCAATGGAAAATTCCTTATTCAATTGTACTCTTAATGACGGTATGAGGATCTCATATGGAACTACTGCCTCCATTCCAAATGTTAAGGAATAAGGAGTTTGCCCAGTAGGCGTGCGGATTGAAGTTCGGTAGGCCCATAGAGCCTCAACTAATTTTTCTGGCCAATCTACGAACTTATTAGATTTGCACGTCTTTTTGATGATTTTTATCAAAGTCTTATTAGTTGCCTCTGCTTGGCCATTGCCTTGCGGATAATAAGGAGATGAATGATGCAATGCAATTTTATACCTGTTACAGAGGTCCTTCAATTCCTGTGACACGAACTGCGGTCCGTTGTCGGTGACGATGGTGCTTGGAATTCCAAATCGAGTGATGATGTTCTTCATGATGAACTTGCAGACGGTTGATGCTTTGATCTCCACGTACGCTTCAGCTTCTGCCTACTTGGTGAAGTATTCCGTTGCCGTGAGAATGAAAGATTTTTGCTTGATGCCGGAATCTGGATTACCAAGAGGTCCAATAATGTCGAAAGCCCACATGGAGAAAGGCCATGGGGAAGAAACAGGATGGAGTGAAGATGCAGGAGAATGAATTTTGTCGGCGTGAAGTTGACACTTAGCACACCTGCGAACATATCCTACGCAGTCTTCTTCCATGGTTGGCCAATAAAATCCTTGTCTAAGGATCTTCTTTGCTAACATCTGTCCATTGACATGACCACCACAAACTCCACTATGAGCTCCTTCCATAACCTTCCAAAGCTCATCTTCGTCTAGACATCTAAGAAGAACTCCATCAAAACCTCTCTTGTACAGTGCTCCCCCAACTAAGGTGTATCTTTGAGCAACTCTCCTGATAGCTCTCTTCTCCTCAGTTGTAGCTTCCTCAGGATACGATTGATCTTCACAATATTTTGCAATTTCATAATACCATGTCTTCTGTTCATCATCCATCTCTTCTAACAGCTCCATTAACATGATTTCTCTTTTTTCAATGATATCTCCGTCTCTGACTTTCTTCAGCAACTTCTCCTTAGTTCTAAGGAATGAAGGGTCTTTCACGGCGGGTGAGAGACGCCTATGAACTATGATCGATTCGGATTGTTTGGTGATTAGAAAATCAAGAGAAGATGCAAGTGAAGCTAGAGCGTCAGCTAAGATGTTCTGATTCTTAGGGACATGGACAAAGATCAATTTCGTGAAAAGCTTTGAGTAAGCAGAAGTAAGCTCCTGATAAGGCTTGAGCTTGGGATCAAGAGTTCGATACTTGGTCAGCACTTGGCGAAGAATTAATTGGCTATCACCCACAATCTTGAGTTTGGTAGCACCATGGAAATGAGCAGCCTCAAGACCAGCAAGGAGTGCCTCGTATTCAGCTATATTGTTTGTGACTGGAAAATCAAGCTGAAAGGCTTGTGGAATGGTGATACCTTCAGGTGATAACAGAACAATACCGATCCCTTTTCCATGAGAATTCAGAGCTCCGTCAAAATGCAGGGTCCACATATCATCTCTGATTTGATTTACGGACATCAGTTCCTCATCTGGAAACTCTGATCGCACTGGATCAAATCTAGGAAGGGGATGATGAGCGAGATGTTCTGCTATGGCATAGCCCTTGATCGCTTTCTGCTGAATGTAGATGATGTCGAATTGAGATAGAAAGCTTTGCCATCGCGCTAACCTATCAGTAAGAACAGATTTCTCTAGGAGGAATTTGATCGGATTCATCCTAGCGATGAGATGGACTTCATGGGCCAGAAAATAATGCTTTAATTTCTGCACAACCCAGACCAATGCTGCACATGTTTTCTCCATCGCCGTATATCTCTGTTCAGCGGGGTTGAGAAGTTTAGAGAGATAGTAGGCTGCCCTCTCTTTTCCTTCTTCATCTTCTTGTGCTAAGACAGCCCCCACTGCATCATCCAGGACTGAAATGTAAAGTATCAATGGTTTGCCTGGAGATGGTGGTCTCAAAACAGGAGGACTTGCTAAGTAGTCCTTCAATCCATCGAATGCCTCCTGACACTTATCGTCCCAATCGAATTTGACTCCTGGCTTGGTAAGCTCGTAAAATGGCTTACACCTTTGTGAGTGCTGGGAGACAAAACGGCGAATAAATTGCAACCTCCCGATTAATCATCTCAACTCTTTCAAGTTTTTAGGAGGTGGCATTTCTCTAATAGCCTTCGCCTTGTTAGGATCGATCTCAATTCCCCGTTTGCTGACGATAAATCCAAGCAATTTTCCTGAAGATACCCCGAATACACATTTCTTGGGGTTCATCTTTAACTGATATTCTCTCGATCTTTCTAATACCCTTGCCAAAACTTTGGCATGCTCAGCCTTTGTTTTCGATTTAACCAACAAGTCATCCACGTACACTTCCAGATCTATGTGCATCATGTCATGAAATATTGCCATCATAGCCCTTTGATAAGTGGCTCCAGCATTCTTTAACCCAAACGGCATAACGACATAGCAATATGTTCCCCAAGGTGTAGTGAATGACGTCTTCTCTTGATCCTCTTCTGCCAGCTTAATCTGATTATATCCTGAAAATCCATCCATGAATGATAACGTCTCATAGCCAGCGGTATTATCGATGAGTACATCAATATGAGGCAATGGAAAATCATCTTTAGGACACGCCCGGTTCAGATCGCGGAAGTCGATGCAAATTCTGACCTTTCCGTCCTTCTTCATAACCGGGACTATATTGGCCACCCATTGTGGATAAAGGACAACTCTAATAAATTTGGCTTTATGCAACTTATCGACCTCTTCCTTCATCTTTAAAGCCATCTGTGGGTGGAATCGCATTAACTTCTGTTTGACCGGGCTAACTCCGTCTTTTAATGTCAACCTGTGTTCAACTAACGACGAGTCTAACCCCGGCATATCCTCATAACTCCAGGCGAAAGTGTCCTTATAGTCCTTGAGTACTTGTACCATTGCGTTCTCATCTTCTGAAGAAAGATTTTTACTGACGAGGACAACCTTAGGTTCGTCTTCAGTCCCTAAATTAATTTCCTTGGTGGGCTCTTCCACGGCAGCTGAGGGTTCATCGAATCTCTTTACTCCACTGGCATATGCCTCAGCCGCGTCCTCGTCGTCTTCCTCAATGGGGTCCTTTTCATGTACTAATTCATATACCCCGTACCCATCATTAACTAACTCATCGTCCATACAATCTTCTGGCATTTGAATTGGATTTTCTAAAAGCTGAGGGATTAAAGAACAAGAAGAGCACTTATCATCTAAGTCCTGGAGGTATCTATCTGGAATTTGCCTACCCTTAGGCTTCCTAGACTTCCTAACCTGACTAGACTGCCTAACTTCACTATCATAACCTAACGAAGACGAAGCAGGATGAAAATCCTGGGATACAAGTGGAAATACAAGAGAATCCTCCCGAGGGGAGGGACATAATAGATCTAGAAGAGAATCTTGACCGAAGGACCCGCGCGGCGGGGTGCAATCGGACAAGTAAGATGTTTCCTCGATGAGGATTTGGGAAGAATTTGTTGCCAAATTGGCCTTTTTTTTTGGAAAATGAAAGAATTAAACATAAAGCAGGAATGAATATAAATGGGAGGGGAATCAGACAGAGGAAATGGCACCAAGGCCAGAGGATTGGGGGGATCATATAGTAATATGTCCCAGATCAAATCATACAACCTCTCTAGATCGAGAGGAGGTTGTGGTATAATGTCCCGAGGGGACAGAGTAATCATGACGGGCGGAGCCCGTGGAATATCTTCAATTATTGTAGGTGCTGAAAATTTGCTCGTGTGATTAATGTGAAAAAAACTATGTTGTTTAGGGTAAATTAACCTATTAAAAAAATGCAACTAAGGTGCTGTGATCGCCAGAAACTTTTAACTAAAAAGCTTCAAAAGAGTTTGATCGCCTACCTGTTCAAACGCGGAAGATTGAATCCTTGGTTCCCCTCCTTCAGCCGGCTGAAGAAAGAGAGCCTCTTCTTGTTCTTTTGTTCTTGCTGTTGAATGTTGAGGATCGTCCAGAAGTTCTCCTAGCTTCGTGCTTGATTTCCCTCTTTTTGATTTCTTGTTATTCAGTTGTTGGATGCAGCAGAGACAGAAAAATAAAGAAGAAATAGTGATGAGAATCTAAATGGAAATAATATAGTTAACTATGATTAGAAACATGTATAAACAGCAACTCACTTGTTTTAAATGACTTTGAAACCCCTTTAGAACAGATGGGTTTTGGAGAATTAATGAGGTGGTGTGTGTTGCATGAAGTGAGTATGAGAGAATGAAACTAAAGAATGAAAATGAAATTCAGATATGAAAAACTTATGCCCAGTCCAGTTGGTTGAAGCTTTGAAGGAGATGAAGATCTTGAAGAAGGATGCCGACTTCTGGAAATGGCAGCGCTCCGGCGTTCCGACGTGGTTGCTCCGATCTTCAAATCGCTATAACGCTGAGGCTCAATAATTCTCTCTCTTCCTTTTTTTTTTTTTTTTTTAACTCCTTGAGATGCAAGGTATTTATAGGCATTTTCTGCGTTCGCGATTAACATAGAAAAATCTAGGATTTATCTATATTAACCGACAGATAATCACTGATTAATTCATCTTTATCTGTAATTATCTAAAACGCGTCCACCTTGGATGACGCCTTTCAGATTAAATTAAGATAAGGATAAATATCCGGGAAAACTTATCTTTATCTTTATTAGCTAAAACGCGTCCACGTGTGTAGACGTCTTTTACTCTAATTAAGATAAGGATAAACATCCGGAAGAGAAGTTAAGATAGCCTAGGAAACATAAAACGCGTCGACTTTGACAGACGCCTTTTAGTCAATAAACCAATTAATTAAAATTCAAATTTAAACGGTAAAATACGAATAAACTATAAATGACGTCCACATGGGTCGACGCCTTTTATGATTCTTCATATTTTAACTGAAATTTGAGTTAAAATCAATTCAATTGATTAACTTAAACATGTCTGTTTGACTCGACACTCAAAAAGATCAATAAAAATTAATCAATGATTAATTATCAGACCATTCTGAGGCATTATTATATGATATGAAATTTACTTAAAATGACGTCAAAATTAGCGTGTCTACAGCTGCCTCACCTTGGCATCGTCTTTGCAAGGGAGTGAAATGGAATGGAATATACTGAAAAGGTGATGCCAAGGTGTGATGAGACACGCTCTTAACATCACATGATTGGAATTTTTCTCGAAATCATCAATGAAGATAGCTCAATGATATCAATGGAATCAATCCTGTCTGGATGAGGTAGACAAGGAAATAAAATAAGGTCGATCAACCTCCTCGGAGTGGGAAGTACCCCAGGTCATAGACACTGTAGGTTTCATCATGGGGAGCGTCTGCCAGCCAATGTGGACGTGCTGCAGCCATGATGGATCTTAAAAGAAAACAAGAATATTGGATAAAGAATCCAATCAAGGATAGAATTCCAAGGATATCTTCAAGCGAACCTCAAAGATAATCAAGATACTCAATTCGGAATGGAATATTTCATATCATGTTGAAATTGTTTGATTTAATGGTCTGAAACTTAATCAATAATTAATCCTTATCACAATGATTTCAAAGTCCTATATGATGCATACTGGGCTAAAAGAAAAATATAAAGTCAAATAAAATATAAATTAATCAAGGATAATATTGTTAAATTGCCATTAATGAGTCAAGATACCAACTCTTGTAATTCAGTGCTAAGCCGAAGCTCGTTTATCCACGCACCATTTCACAAAAGTGGAACCATCGTCCTCACTAATTAACAATCCAACGGCCTATCCATGCGATTAAGAATCCTCTGGAATTATCACTGTTTTTGTTGTAGGGGAACTCAAATTCCAGTTTCATCAAAACACAAGGTCCTTGATATACTCTAATAAATATTTAACATGTAATAATGCGAATGCAAAATAATTACATGAAATAATACAGGGGTAGAAATAACCGTCTTTTTAGCCACGGTCAGGACTTCTTAACTCCCACAGTGGGATCTTCATAATATTTTTTTGAATTTTCTGAAACGCGTCGTGTCGCACAGACGCCATTCAATGTTGAAACGCGGCAGTTCTCCTCGACGCCTTTCACTCACAGAAACAGGTTTCTGGCTGTTCTCTATTCGTATTCCAACTCTACCAATGCCTTGTGTCCTGTATATGACTTGAACAAACATGTTAAGTATCTGTTTAGGCTTAGCCCCTTGCCTGGTTAAGTAACCGACTACTTGATCCTATCCTTGATAGAAGGGTCAAGAGGCATAGCCTTTATTAACAAAGGTAATGAGAATAATCGAACTTAAGTAAAAATGCAACATACAAGCAGACAGATGCTCACTGAAAACAAAAGGAATGAAACATAATAAATGCAACAAGCAGATGCTAACTGAAATATTTTTGTAGTTTTGAAATATTCATTTTTCTTTGGGGTTTTGAAATATATGTATTTTTTTTGACTTTTGGCATATGCATTTTTTTTGAATTTTGATATATGTATTTTTTTTGGGTTTTGATATATGTATTTTTTTTGAATTTTGATATATGTATTTTTTTTTTTGAATTTTTGACTAAAAGATCAGCATGGTACTTAGATCAAAAGATCATATTCATTTATTAACTTAATTCCCAAATTATTCTTTAACAACTTAACTTAAACTCATCGTGTTTGAACTTGTGTTTCCATTCGTGATCCTATTTGATGATTTGACCCTTAGTCGATCTAAGCCATGCCTTAAGTTTGGAGTACATTTCTTTAGAAAGAAAAGATGAATAAGTTTAGAAAGCCCATGAGAAGGTTCCGGAGACTTAAAAAGATGTTCCTTTCCTACCCTAGTATCCGTTGGGGTTCGGTCATTTCTTTCCGGGGTATTTATCGACCTTGCGTTCCCTTTCATTTCATTTCATGGCCTTGATGTAACGTTTGTAATGTAATGACCTTTCGATTTGACATTTGGCTTTTTGCCTTTTGTTTTTGCTTTTCTTTTCTTCGGGACGGATCTCCCCTATTTTTTTATGACGGCCTCCTACTAAGATGGCGGGTATTCTTGGTAGTCTATTCTAAGTCTCGTTCCGACATCATGGGCCGAGTTTAAAACAGAATTTAGCTTCAAAAAGAATGATTTGTACTTTACACTTTCGGTCACGCTTTTGATATTCTTTAGGACTTGTCATCTCTTGTTACTCACGAATCAAACGTGTTAGTGTGTGCATTAATGGGCTTGAAATTAAGTTATTCAGACTAATAAGGAAATTTGAGTTTATAAATTTTCTGATTCCACTGGTCTTTGTACCATACTGATCGACTCTTTAACCTAAGGGTAGTATTTCTTAAGATGTAAACCATTCCAGGGATGTTTTAACTCTTCTCCTTCTGCATTAATAAGACGATAAGCATTACCAGGAAAAGCGTGAGATACAACATAAGGTCCTTCCCAGTTGGGTTGGAGCTTAGAACGCGGACCACCAGGTGTTATAAAAATTCTTTTGACAACCATTTCACCGACTTTGAACTTACGTTCAATGACTTTCTTTTGATAAAAACGTGCTAGTCTATTTTGATAAACTTTTGCATGATTAGCAGCTGACCATCTTTTTTCGTCTAAAAGTTCCAATTGAGCAAGGAGTGCTGAACGTTGTTCATCAATGGAAAATTCCTTATTCAATTGTACTCTTAATGATGGTATAAGGATCTCATATGGAACTACCGCCTCCATTCCAAATGTTAAGGAATAAGGAGTTTGTTCAGTAGGTGTGCGGATTGAAGTTCGGTAGGCCCATAAAGCCTCAACCAATTTTTCTGGCCAATCTGTGAATTTGTTAGATTTACACGTTTTCTTGATGATTTTTATCAAAGTCTTATTTGTTGCCTCTGCTTGGCCATTGCCTTGCGGATAATAAGGAGATGAATGATGCAATGCAATTTTATACCTGTTACAGAGGTCCTTCAATTCTTGTGACACGAACTGCGGTCCGTTGTCGGTGACGATGGTGCTTGGAATTCCAAATCGGGTGATGATGTTCTTCATGATGAACTTGCAGACGGTTGATGCTTTGATCTCCACGTACGCTTCAGCTTCTGCCCACTTGGTGAAGTATTCCGTTGCCGTGAGAATGAAAGATTTTTGCTTGATGCCGGAATCTGGATTACCAAGAGGTCCAATAATGTCGAAAGCCCACATGGAGAAAGGCCATGGGGAAGAAACAGGATGGAGTGAAGATGCAGGAGAATGAATTTTGTCGGCGTGAAGTTGACACTTAGCACACCTACGAACATATCCTACACAGTCTTCTTCCATGGTTGGCCAATAAAATCCTTGTCTAAGGATCTTCTTTGCTAACATCTGTCCATTGACATGACCACCACAAACTCCACTATGAGCTCCTTCCATAACCTTCCAAAGCTCATCTTCGTCTAGACATCTCAGAAGAACTCCATCAAAACCTCTCTTATATAATGCTCCCCCAACTAGGGTGTATCTTTGAGAAACTCTCCTGATAGCTCTTTTCTCCTCAGTTGTAGCTTCTTCAGGATACGATTGATCTTCACAATATTTTGCAATTTCATAATACCATGGCTTCTGTTCATTATCCATCTCTTCTAACAGCTCTATCAACATAATTTCTCTTCTTTCAATGATATCTCCGTCTCTGACTTTCTTCAGCAACTTCTCCTTAGTTCTAAGGAATGAAGGATCTTTCACGGCAGGTGAAAGACGCCTATGAACTATGATTGATTCGGATTGTTTGCTGATTGGAAAATCAAGAGAAGATGCAAGTGAAGCTAGAGCGTCAGCTAAGATGTTCTGATTCCTAGGGACATGGACAAAGATCAATTTCGTGAAAAGCTTTGAATAAGCAGAAGTAAGCTCCTGATAAGGCTTGAGCTTGGGATCGAGAGTTCGATACTTGGTCAGCACTTGGCGAAGAATCAGTTGGCTATCACCTACAATCCTGAGTTTGGTAGCACCATGGAAATGAGCAGCCTCGAGACCAGCAAGGAGTGCCTCGTATTCAGCTATATTGTTTGTAACTGGAAAATCAAGCTGAAAGGCTTGTGGAATGGTGATACCTTCAGGTGATAACAGAACGATACCGATCCCTTTTCCATGAGAATTCAGAGCTCCGTCAAAATGCAGAGTCCACATATCATCTCTGATTTGATTTACGGACATCAGTTCCTCATCCGGAAACTCTGATCGTACTGGATCAAATCTAGGAAGGGGATGATGAGCAAGATGTTCTGCTATGGCATAGCCCTTGATTGCTTTCTGCTGAATGTAGATGATATCAAATTGAGATAGAAAGCTTTGCCATCGTGCTAACCTATCAGTAAGAACAGATTTCTCCAGAAGGAATTTAATTGGATTCATCCTAGCGATGAGATGGACTTCATGGGCTAGAAAATAATGCTTCAATTTCTGCACAACCCAAACCAATGCTGCACATGTTTTCTCCATCGCCGTATATCTCTGTTCAGCGGGGTTGAGAAGTTTGGAGAGATAGTAGGCTGCCCTCTCTTTTCCTTCTTCATCTTCTTGTGCTAAGACAGCCCCCACTGCATCATCCAGGACTGAAATATAAAGTATCAATGGTTTTCCTGGAGTTGGTGGTCTCAAAACAGGAGGACTTGATAAATAGTTCTTTAATCCATCAAACGCCTCCTGACACTTATCGTCCCAATCAAATTTGACTCCCGGCTTGGTAAGCTCGTAAAACGGCTTACACCTTTGTGAGTGCTGGGAGACAAAACGGCGAATAAATTGCAACCTCCCGATTAATCATCTCAACTCTTTCAAGTTTTTAGGAGGTGGCATTTCTCTAATAGCCTTCGCCTTGTTAGGATCGATCTCAATTCCCCGTTTGCTGACGATAAATCCAAGCAATTTTCCTGAAGATACCCCGAATACACATTTCTTGGGGTTCATCTTTAACTGATATTCTCTCGATCTTTCTAATACCCTTGCCAAAACTTTGGCATGCTCAGCCTTTGTTTTCGATTTAACCAACAAGTCATCCACGTACACTTCCAGATCTATGTGCATCATGTCATGAAATATTGCCATCATAGCCCTTTGATAAGTGGCTCCAGCATTCTTTAACCCAAACGGCATAACGACATAGCAATATGTTCCCCAAGGTGTAGTGAATGACGTTTTTTCTTGATCCTCTTCTGCCAGCTTAATCTGATTATATCCTGAAAATCCGTCCATAAATGATAACGTCTCATAGCCAGCGGTATTATCGATGAGTACATCAATATGAGGCAATGGAAAATCATCTTTAGGACACGCCCGATTCAAATCGCGGAAGTCAATGCAAATTCTGACCTTCCCGTCCTTCTTCATAACCGGGACTATATTTGCCACCCACTGTGGATAGAGGACAACTCTAATAAATTTGGCTTTATGCAACTTATCGACCTCTTCCTTCATCTTTAAAGCCATTTGTGGGTGGAATCGCCTTAATTTCTGTTTGACCGGGCTAACTCCTTCCTTTAATGTCAACCTGTGTTCAACTAAAGATGAGTCTAACCCCGGCATATCCTCATAACTCCAGGCGAAAGTGTCCTTATAGTCCTTTAGTACTTGTACCATTGCGTTTTCATCTTCTGTAGAAAGATTCTTACTGACGAGGACAACCTTAGGTTCGTCTTCAGTCCCTAAATTAATTTCTTTGGTGGGCTCTTCCACGGCAGCTGAGGGTTCATCAAATCTCTTCACTCCACTGGCATATGCCTCAGCCGCGTCCTCGTCATCTTCAACAATGGGGTCCTTTTCATGTTCTAATTCATATACCCCGTACCCATCATTGACTGACTCATCGTCCATGCAATCTTCTGGCATCTGAATCGGATTTTCTAAAAATTGAGGGATTAAAGAGCAAGAAGAGCACTTATCAGCTAAGTCTTGGAGGTATCTATCTGGAATTTGCCTACCCTTAGGCTTCCTAGACTTCCTAACCTGACTAATCTGACTAGACTGCCTAACTTCACTATCATAACCTAACGAAGACGAAGCAGGATGAAAATCCTGAGGTACAAGTGGAAATACAAGAGAATCCTCCCGAGGGGAGGGACAGAGTAAATCTAGAAGAGAATCTTGACCGAAGGACCCGCGTGGCGGGGTGCAATCGGACAAGTAAGATGTTTCCTCAATGAGGATTTGGGAAGAATTTGTTGCCAAATTGGCGTTTTTTTTTGGAAAATGAAAGAATTAAACATAAAGCAGGAATGAATATAAATGGGAGGAGAATCAGACGGAGGAAGTGGCACCAAGGCCAGAGGATTGGGGGGATCATATAGTAATATGTCCCAGATCAGATCATACAACCTCTCTAGATCGAGAGGAGGTTGTGGTATAATGTCCTGAGGGGACAGAGTAATCATGACGGGCGGAGCCCGTGGAATATCTTCAATTATGACCCGCGACCAAGTCGGGGTCAAAAGTAGTGTGCGAAAAAGAGTATGGAGCATGAAGACATGTGAAGGATATGTACCCCTCCAGAGCAGATCTGTTGTGTAACCAGCTTCATAGGGGTCATCTGGCTCCCCTTCATCAGTTTCTTCAGATAGCAGTATCCGCTTGTCAAATATAGCACCAGGGCTTTCAATCAATTCATCAATTTGCGGCGGCCACTTAGGTTCTGCAGGATCCAGAAATAGTCTGTTCAGTGCAATATACAGGTCCCTCAGATCGAACCACCTGTACCATTCACATTCAGGGTCATGAAATTTCCTCCTTTTCATAGGCCGCAGAGCCTCCAAGGATTGGTACGTAAGTAATTCAGAGCAATGTCTGGCCAAATCTCTCCCATATATATCATGGAAGTCAAAACATGAAGTAATGACTACCGTGTTATCGTGGCTAAGTATGGGCCCTTTCACGAAGTGCGTACACAGGGTCCATGTTAGGGGATCTCGGCCTTCTTTAGGTGGTGTAGACATTGCCTCCCAGATTTTCGGGCCTTCTTTAATCTCTGTTTTCTGAACCAGATCTTGCTTCAGTTTTATTGGCCTATAGCCCAGACCACTTCCAGGTGCTGCTCGATGATTTCTGACAGGAGTGGTCCTGCCTTGCAATTGTGTGCCCAGACCTTTCCCAGGCTCATAGCCGTTCTTCATCATGATCCTCCATCCTGGGGTACTCATGCACTTCCCCCTCTTGATAGCATCTAACGGATATGGAGAAATAATAGCGGCTTTCAGAGGATCAGCCACTGGACGGTAGACCTGTAATACCGACAGAAAAGGTTGTCGGCCAGGTGAAACAGCAGACTTAATGTTCAAGGAATGAGCAGCAGCAAGGATCGGCATGCTCGTTACTTTAATTATTCGTCCTTTGTAAGGAAATTTGAGGCATTGATGATTCGTAGAAGGAATCGCCTCAAGAGTTTTAATATAAGGACGACCTAAAATGGCATTTATGGAAGGGTCGATTTCCAAGATGTAAAATTCAACCTCCGCATGACTTACAGGGCCCAGATCCACCTTTAAATAAACCATTCCCAGAGGGGAACGGGTAGAATTGTCATATGCTGTTACTGATATGGGGCTGGGCAGCCATTTCTCTTTGGGCACACCACACAGCTCCAGGGTCTTCGGAGGTAGAACATTGATCGAAGCCCCTGTGTCGACCAGGCATGCATCCACGGCCTTCTTACAGATGTTAACCGTGATACTCAGAGCCATGCTTCTGGCTGCTAGCGGTGCTAGTTCCGATGTATGAAATGTAATGGAGGGCTGATCCCCCTGAGGAACTAGTAGTGCTGCAATCTTTTCTACCGGCACGTCTTCATTGACCATCACCTTCTGCAGATATTCCATTAAAGCTTCTTGGTGACTCTTGGATCTTTTGATCAGTTCGAGTATAGTGATCCGTGCCG
Organism: Zantedeschia hybrid cultivar; assembly: GCA_030544215.1. NCBI lineage: Eukaryota > Viridiplantae > Streptophyta > Magnoliopsida > Alismatales > Araceae > Zantedeschia > Zantedeschia hybrid cultivar. The sequence goes on along the minus strand of JARZZO010000002.1, from coordinate 41,789,091 downwards.
GTGTCCGATCTAGGTGTTTCAACAAGTCATATTGAGTGCCTGGTGCACTCTCTTCATTGTGGGCTTCCTCAGTCGGCTGTGATGGGCCGTCTCTGACTGTGGACTGAGGAAAGACCTTGTTGAAAATCCTTCCACTCCGGAGCGCGTGTTCCTCAACCGTGGAGGATCCGGGTGACACTTTAAGTACCGCAGGGTTGGACGGTGCGGATGGCGTAGAGGGTTGGTAGGTAGGTGATGGCGTAGGGCTAGGTGGTGATGGCGCGGTGCGGATTAAAGGCCTAGAGGGTTGGATGGTGGATGGGTAAGTGGTTGGCGAAGTGGGGAATGGTACGCGTAATAGCGGTCTAGATGGTAAGGGCATATCTGGATAGGCGGTAGTGGTAGTGTGTGAAGTAGGAAACGGTATGCGTAGTAATGGCCTAGATGGTAGGAGGGGTGCGTTATTGGTTTGCGGGGGGTTATATGATGGAGGCGTAGTGGTGCGGGGTGTAATGGGTCTTAGGAAGGTGGGTAGTGGTAATGGGTTATTGGGTGTGGGCGAGTGGTATGTAGGTGTGGGTATGGGGGTAATGGTAACAGGTTGTGGCCTTGGTATGTGGATGGTGCGGCGTGGTGGTCGCTCTGCGGTACTTTGAACGTGACCCGTTGAACAAAGAGAGGAAGAGTCCTCTACTCTCCACTGCTGCCCACGACCAGCCTCAGACTGGCTGTTCGTCAGAATGGGAGCAACCTGGCTTTGGTTCTGATGCTCCGGGAGTGGATTCTGCACTATTCCCATGTTGGGTGGTGCTGCTGCTTGTGCCGGTGGTCTTGCTTGCTGCTGCTGCTGCTGCGGTCTCCTCGCCTTCAGGGCTGTTATGTACTTCTTCATTTCCTCCCAGTCTATGCCGCCCTGCTCGTTGAGATCATGGATATAATCTCTGAATTGGAAGCAGGTGTCAATGGTATGCCCAGGCTGTCTGTGGAAGTAGCAATACCTAGACGTATCGGCGTTTTGAGGCCAGACGGCCTTCTCTCTCGGCAAAACTAAGGCATTGGCCGCCATTAAAGCGCTGAAGATATCTGCCAAGGATTCTGGGAGGGCCGGGTACTCTGCCCTTTTCGGGCCTGGAGGTCTCCTTTGTTGGTTGTAGTCACCCGGAGGAGGGACATTGTGGTACGCCGGCGGTGCACGCGGCTGGTACTGTGGCTGTTGCTGTTGCTGCTGATGTGGCTGCTGATACTGCTGTTGAGGGGGCTGCTGATATTGCTGTTGCCGTTGCGGCTGTTGCTGTAGCTGTTGCTGACTCGGCTGCTGGGGCCGCTGGTACTGCTGTTGGTAATGGGGGTTCTGCTGCTGCCTGTACCCCTGCTGGCTCGGCTGTGGTGGCCTCTGGTGTTGGGTTTTCTCGGTTTCTCCGGATCGCTCACGCAGCGGAAAACAAAAATTTTACAGCGATCCGTTTCCCGTTTCGAAGAACTAAAATACGATAATCAGATTATCGAAATTCTCACCGTGTGCGGATTCGAATCCGCAGCCGTTCGGTTCCGTCGGTGTGACACCGCAAGCCGCGCAAGCGCCCGGCCTCTAGCGAAGTCCACGCGATCCTCCCCGCGATGGATATCCTCGAGTTCGTCGTTCTTCGCAGCCCGCGAAGCCTCCGCTGGTCGCCGCAATGATCGCCGCAGTGCGCGGACGATTTCCCGTCGAACGGGATTCGGAGAAGCGGCGGGGCAGATCTGGATCTGCCTGGACTCCAGAGGAAGACAGAAAACGAGGAGGGGCGGCTAGGGTTAGCAGCAGCTTGGCCTGCTCAGCCCGTTCGCTATGTTTTATACTAACCGCGCGGTTTTTCACAAAAACCCCCGGTTTGTATAAAACCCACTTATTTATCCATCGCCTTGAGAATCATGTGCGTGTGACCCTCTAGGCCCAAGTACCAGTCCAGTTAATGGCCCAACAAGCCCAGTGACTCCTCACTGGCTTTATTAATTAATTAATAACCCTTTATTAATCAATTAATCAATCGAATTGATGTCACACATCGAATTCGACCGGGCCTCCGATCACGTTGGGTGCCAAGCAACACCGCGTGAACCCGGAAGGTATTTGGGGTTAAGTAACCCACTCTTGGAACCTTTCCGCCGACAGTTACCGCGTGGATATAATCCTTCATTCGTACAATGCTCTCGAGTCAACTCAGGGTATGGCGAGCTGTCAAACCCTAACCGGTCGACTCACTTGAATTGGATGCCGCTGATGAATATCGGAAAACTCCTTTCCCGATATTATCGTCCGCCCTGGCCAGGGACTTTCGCGCATCCTTCCTAGAGCATTCTCTCTCTAAGTACCGAGAGCGAATGATTCCTTATTGACACACAATTCCCTTCGACGGTATTCCGCTGCACCCAATCCTTGGCGTATTAGAATCCCGTGGCTAGAGATTCGTAGACCAAGGTCAAAGTACAGAAGTCCACCGCCAAGGTGTCCTTGGTGTCTCAGGTCCGAGGACCATCCACGCAACTGCGACAATAGAATCAAGCTGGTTGACAGTGAGGTACAATACCATCCAGCGATTCAGTCGGATCAGTTCAGTGAACTCATTCTCCAATGAGCACCTACAGATTCGCCTTAGTGTCTCCACACAAGTGACTTATGAGATCAGTCACCCTCATCATATGAGCAGGAGTAATCTGTACTAGTCTAACCGGATATCCGATGTCCTTCTTGAATATCCTCCGACTAGGAACAATTAAGAATATGTGTGTTTAAGTGATCAGTCTCATTAGTATGATCTCATCATAATCTGATCACCATAGCACATATTCACGGACTTCATTATGAAACGATAATTAACGCGATTTACACATAATGAATATTATGCCATTTTATTAATAATGAACGAGATTTACATTGTTAGATTGGCTTGTAGGCCACCTAAACTAACAATCTCCCACTTGGACTAAAGCCAATCACCATTATACAATAAGCCCATAGACTCTAGGTGACGCTCAAACACAATTTGAGCCAACAGCTTTGTCAGTGGATCTGCTACATTGTCGACAGATGGAACTCTTTCCACTACTACATCTCCTCTGGATATGATCTCTCTGATAAGGTGAAAGCGCCTCAGAATATGCTTCGATTTCTGATGAGACCGTGGCTCTTTCGCTTGCGTAATCGCTCCATTGTTGTCGCACAACAGTGGAACAGGCTCAGAGATGCTGGGAACTACGCCGAGGTCGGTGATGAATTTCTTCAACCACACTGCTTCCTTGGCGGCTTCAGCTGCAGCGATGTACTCAGCTTCAGTCGTTGAATCTGCAGTGGTTACCTGCTTGGAACTCTTCCAGCACACTACCCCTCCGTTCAATGTAAACACGAATCCAGATGTTGACTTGCTATCATCTGGATCCGACTGGAAACTCGAGTCAGTAAAGCCTCGCAGTTTCAAGTCACCTCCTCCATAGACAAGAAACATATCCTTAGTTCTTCTCAAGTACTTAAGGATGCATTTCACTGCCTTCCAGTGCTCTTCGCCTGGATCAGCCTGAAATCTGCTCGTAACACTTAGAGCAAATGCAACGTCAGGTCGTGTACATAGCATGGCATACATGATAGATCCTATGGCAGAGGCATAGGGTATTCTATCCATGAATGGCCTCTCATCAGGAGTCTTAGGAGACTGTTCTTTTGAGAGATTAATTCCATGTCTCATCGGTATGAAACCTCTCTTGGAATTTTCCATGCCAGACCTTTTGACTATGGTTTCTATGTACAAGGATTGAGTCATTCCAAGCATCCTCTTTGATCTATCTCTATAGATCCGTATTCCCAATACGTAGGATGCTTCTCCCAAATCCTTCATGGAGAAGTTTTTCGACAGCCAGACCTTTACTGATGACATCATAGCTGCATCATTCCCAATGAGTAGTATGTCATCTACGTAAAGAACTAGAAAAGTGACTGCACTCCCACTGGTCTTCTTGTACACACAAGGCTCATCTTCATTCTTAATGAAGTTATAAGACTTGACAGCCTCGTCAAATCTTATGTTCCAGCTCCGAGAAGCTTGCTTCAGTCCATAAATAGACTTCTGAAGCTTGCACACTTTATCTGGAGATTCTTTGGATGTGAAACCTTCTGGTTGTATCATATACACCTCCTCCTCAAGATTACCATTGAGGAAGGCAGTCTTCACATCCATCTGCCAGATTTCATAATCAAAATGTGCAGCAATGGCGAGCAGAACTCTGATCGACTTTATCATGGCAACTGGTGAGAAAGTCTCGTCATAGTCAATTCTTTGCCTTTGACGATATCCCTTTGCCACCAACCTTGCCTTATAAGTGTCGATCTGTCCATCAGCACCGATCTTTCTTTTAAAGATCCACTTGCAACCGATGGGTACAATACCCTCGGGCAAGTCCTCCAAGTTCCAAACTTGGTTGGTGTACATGGACTGGATTTCTGAGTTCATGGCTTCTCGCCATTTCCCGGCTTCTGGGCCTTCTATGGCCTCCTGGTAGTTTTTCGGATCATCATCCTCATTATATTGTACCTTAGACTCACCTTCAGCGATATGTCCCACATATCGTTCGGGTAGTCTAGGTACTCTACCAGATCTACGAGGCTCATCTGTGTGTACCTGAACAGATTCAGGAACTGATATCTTATCTGATGATAATGCAGCTGTATGGGGATCTGGAACCTCTTCCAGTACTATTTTACTCCCACTGTCCTCCTGGAGAAGGTATTCCTCTTCCAGGAAGACAGCTTTCCTGGCGACAAACACCTTTTGTTCATCAGGATGGTAAAAATAGTATCCAAAGGTTTCCTTTGGATATCCCACAAACCTACATTTATCAGTTCGTGATTCCAACTTGTCTGGATCATGCCTCTTTACATGAGCAGGACAACCCCAGACTTTAACATGTTTAAATTCTGGTTTCCTGCCTTTCCATATCTCATATGGAGTAGAGGCCACAGACTTGCTGGGTACTCTGTTCAGTAGGTATGCTGCTGACTCTAGAGCATACCCCCAGAGGGACACTGGTAATCTTGAAAAGCTCATCATGGATCGCACCATGTCCAACAAGGTGCGGTTCCTCCTTTCTGATACACCATTCATCTGTGGTGTATATGGAGGGGTCAGCTGAGAAAGGATACCATTATCCTTTAAGAATTGTGTGAAATTAGTACTCAAGTATTCTCCTCCTCGATCTGATCGAAGAGCTTTAATACTCTTTCCTAACTGCTTCTCCACCTCATTCTTGAACTCCTTAAACTTCTCAAATGCTTCCGACTTGTACTTCATTAAGTACACATAGCCGAATCTTGAGAAGTCATCGGTGAACGTAATGAAGTAAGAAAAGCCACCTTTGGCTTGGGTAGACATTGGACCACATACATCCGAATGTATCAGTTCCAGAATGTCCTTAGCACGTTCTCCATGTCCACTAAATGGAGATTTTGCCATCTTTCCCATAAGGCAGGATTCACATGTTGCAAACGATTCATAATCGAATGCTGTTAAGTAACCATGCTTGTGCAACTTTTGCAACCTGCTTTCGCCAATGTGTCCAAGTCTACAATGCCACATGTAGGCCTGGTTCATACAATTCTTGCTCTTCTTAAGAGCATTATCAATTTGAAGATTGTAATAAGAAACATCTAATAGATATAGACCGTTGACTAAAGATGCAGAAGCTATTGATTTATTACCATAATAAATCGTACAACTTCTATTCTCAATTGTCAACCTATATCCTATCTTGTCCAAACAAGATATTGATATGATGTTCTTTATTATGCTAGGAACATAATAACAATCTTCCAATAATAAGGTGTCTCCCGATGGAAGCCTGAGGTTTGCTGTCCCAACAGCAATCGCCGCAACTTTTGCGCCGTTTCCTAGCCTCAATTCCACCTCACCTTGTCTCAGCTTGCGCTTACTTGTCAGCAACTGCACATCATGGCAGATATGAGAAGCACATCCGGTATCTAATACCCAAGATGTGGAATCTCTAACTGACAAGTTGATATCTATCATATAGATATCTGAAGCTTCAGACAGCTTCACTCTTCCATGAGCTTTATCGTTAAGGAACTCCTTGCAGTTCCTCTTCCAGTGATCATACTGCTTATAATAGAAGCAGTCACCCTTCACTACTCCTTTTCTTTTGTCCTTCGATCCATTATCGTTAGCTATCATCTCTACTTCAGGGGCATCCAATGCCGATTCAGCAGGAGGATCAGCTCCAAGGACAAAGTCAATGCGCTCAGATCTGAAGACATTCTTCAGGCTTCTGAACCAATCTGAGTAGATCATGTAAGTCAAAACGGCATCAAGTATGCCACGGAATGGGTTATTCGACGACATAGTTCCTACAGGAGATAAGTAAAATTTATTTAGCAGATGTTCAATTATTAAAGTTCAAAACAAGACATGGTCTTTTGTTCAAGTTTAACTCCCACTAATTTTCGACGGACTGTATAACCCTCAGTTATACAGAACGGGAGACGCCGACAGTCTCCTAGTGGGGATCAGAATCTCAATGACTTGCACTACAGCCTTGTGGATAGCACAACAAACTGTAATACAATCAGAGAGCACCCAACTCATGGGACTTGCAACTCCTTGCAATATCTGATCATAGCTTCGGTCCCCAGAGATTTAATGGCCTTGTGGATAGCACAACAAACCACTAATTCTGGTCTAAGCTAACCATCATTACGTGACGAGCATAGATTTGCATGCAGCCCTTGTGGATAGCACAACAAAGCTACATGGTTCCTCTACCTCGATCTATAGGCATCTAATGCCATAGCCACAGTTTCTCCTCCCAATTAAGCAGGCCTTGTGGATAGCACAACAAACCTGCCTAAAGTGATTTGAATCCTATGACTATAACGATGGTGGACCACGCGGTAAGTTCTCAACTACTCGCGTTACGGCTTAGAGTTTATCTGAGGGTATTTAGATAACTTTTATCTTGGTCTCTCCTAGGTGATAGTATAAATATATCGTATATATTTACTAAATACTATAACCTGCTTTGATTAATAATCAAAAGAACAACAATGCATCTCATACATGTCATTAGTGTGGTCATGGATAGCACAGTGGGTTTGACTGGAGCCAACAGTCAAACGCACACACATTCTAATCATAACAATTATATTAGACATCCTGCAAACACATAGGCAAGAGATCTCCATCTTTTCGCCTTCCTGGTTGCAGCTGTGGATCGTCCTCGCTCCTTCCTCGGTTGCCTCCATCATATTACATTAATTCTAGAATTAACAAGTAAATTGAAGAAGGCCTTATGGCGAGTACAAGGGAGAGAGGGAGGTAGAAATACATCGGAGTATGAGAGAGAGAGGTGCGCAGACCTCTATTTATTAACAATTAATAAACATCATACATCTATGATCCACACAATCCATTCATCACATGAACAATAAATTAAGTGCATATCCATGACCACGGTGTGTTTTAAACATCCACACATGATTCAGCGCATCACATGGCTAAAACAAATGAGTTTTTCAAAATAGATAAATTTTGGCTTTCAAAAAGCTGGGATCCAATCAAAATTGGTGTTTGAATTTTGAAAACTCATTTTATTAAGTTAACATGCAATTAAATCTAATTTAAAAGCAATAAACACACATCACATGCGCACACACTCCAAATTAATAATTCCAGATTATTCCATGCGAATTAGAACATTTCTAATAATCTAACACTTAGATTAAACCCCATTAATAATCTAACAATTAGACTATTAACAACTAATCTAACTCTTAGACTAGTCCAACAAAATTAATCATTAACTTATCACATAAATTAATGATTAACTCTAATTTGTTATTAATTATCAATCTAACAATTAGACTAAAAGATTAATGTTAATCATCAATTTAACCCTTAAATTAATAATTAACATTTAATCATTAAAGACTACTAATTTAACACTTAAATTAGTCATCTAAGTTAATTATTAATTTAACTCTTAAATTAACAATTAACATAGATTTTAATTAACAATTAGTTGAAATAATAATTAATAATCTAACTGTTAGATTAATAATTATTAATAACTAATTTAACCAATAAATTAGTATCATTAAAATTAACTATTAGTTTAACCATTAAACTAACAGTTAATGTTAATCAACTAACAACTAAATGTTAATTAAAATGATTCACAAATCATTTGTTAAGCCCATTATAAAATTACAAAACATTTTTGAATTTTATTTAAATTAAAATTAAATTTTAATTCATTTTGTAAATGGGCAAAGGGGAATTAAAATAGAAAATGGGGTTGGAGTTGGCTCAGCCTAATGGGCTGAGCCCTGGGCTCGAGCCCTGGCCGAGCCAGGGCTCGGACCAGGGGCGCCAGGCCCTGGCCTGGCTCGTGGCCTGGCTCGGCCAGGACCGTCCCTGCCCTGGACCCGGCCCGGCCGGTCCGACCGGCTCGGGACCGGGTCCAGCGGGGCGGTTCGACCCCTTCCACCTTCCCAGAAACCCTATTGCAGCAGGAATTAGGCGGCGGGAAGGAAGGGTTGCAGCGCCGCCGCCGGCCGGCTACCGGCGCCGCCAGGCCCCCGCCGGCTTCGCCCCAGCTCCGGCGACACGCCCGGCGCCGTCAGGGCCGCCGGTGGCCTCCGGTTGGGGTGCAATCCAAGCCCAAACATCCCCAAAAAATCTGGTTTTCGCAGGTTTTAAATCCGATTTGGGGCTCGTTTTTGTAGCTCTTCGAGGCCACCATGGTGCCGGCAAATATGTCGAATGCGTAGTGGTGACTATCACCAAGAGATCCGTGGTCTCGGCCGGTCATCCCAACACTTGGGAAGACGATTGAAGCCGCCGTAAAGTCGCCGTTCTTCGTCTCACGAAGAACACGAAAAACCCCCAAAAAAATCTTGAAAAATCACGGAAAAATAATCAAATTATTTGTGTTCATCTCATGAACACTATTCCGTCATTTTAATCGGATTAAACGCATGGAATAACTCAAGAAAAATCAATTTCGAAAACCGAAACGGGACGAGAAACAGTGGAACCTGGCTCTGATACCACTGTTGGGTTTTCTCGGTTTCTCCGGATCGCTCACGCAGCGGAAAACAAAAATTTTACAGCGATCCGTTTCCCGTTTCGAAGAACTAAAATACGATAATCAGATTATCGAAATTCTCACCGTGTGCGGATTCGAATCCGCAGCCGTTCGGTTCCGTCGGTGTGACACCGCAAGCCGCGCAAGCGCCCGGCCTCTAGCGAAGTCCACGCGATCCTCCCCGCGATGGATATCCTCGAGTTCGTCGTTCTTCGCAGCCCGCGAAGCCTCCGCTGGTCGCCGCAATGATCGCCGCAGTGCGCGGACGATTTCCCGTCGAACGGGATTCGGAGAAGCGGCGGGGCAGATCTGGATCTGCCTGGACTCCAGAGGAAGACAGAAAACGAGGAGGGGCGGCTAGGGTTAGCAGCAGCTTGGCCTGCTCAGCCCGTTCGCTATGTTTTATACTAACCGCGCGGTTTTTCACAAAAACCCCCGGTTTGTATAAAACCCACTTATTTATCCATCGCCTTGAGAATCATGTGCGTGTGACCCTCTAGGCCCAAGTACCAGTCCAGTTAATGGCCCAACAAGCCCAGTGACTCCTCACTGGCTTTATTAATTAATTAATAACCCTTTATTAATCAATTAATCAATCGAATTGATGTCACACATCGAATTCGACCGGGCCTCCGATCACGTTGGGTGCCAAGCAACACCGCGTGAACCCGGAAGGTATTTGGGGTTAAGTAACCCACTCTTGGAACCTTTCCGCCGACAGTTACCGCGTGGATATAATCCTTCATTCGTACAATGCTCTCGAGTCAACTCAGGGTATGGCGAGCTGTCAAACCCTAACCGGTCGACTCACTTGAATTGGATGCCGCTGATGAATATCGGAAAACTCCTTTCCCGATATTATCGTCCGCCCTGGCCAGGGACTTTCGCGCATCCTTCCTAGAGCATTCTCTCTCTAAGTACCGAGAGCGAATGATTCCTTATTGACACACAATTCCCTTCGACGGTATTCCGCTGCACCCAATCCTTGGCGTATTAGAATCCCGTGGCTAGAGATTCGTAGACCAAGGTCAAAGTACAGAAGTCCACCGCCAAGGTGTCCTTGGTGTCTCAGGTCCGAGGACCATCCACGCAACTGCGACAATAGAATCAAGCTGGTTGACAGTGAGGTACAATACCATCCAGCGATTCAGTCGGATCAGTTCAGTGAACTCATTCTCCAATGAGCACCTACAGATTCGCCTTAGTGTCTCCACACAAGTGACTTATGAGATCAGTCACCCTCATCATATGAGCAGGAGTAATCTGTACTAGTCTAACCGGATATCCGATGTCCTTCTTGAATATCCTCCGACTAGGAACAATTAAGAATATGTGTGTTTAAGTGATCAGTCTCATTAGTATGATCTCATCATAATCTGATCACCATAGCACATATTCACGGACTTCATTATGAAACGATAATTAACGCGATTTACACATAATGAATATTATGCCATTTTATTAATAATGAACGAGATTTACATTGTTAGATTGGCTTGTAGGCCACCTAAACTAACATCTGGTACTGCTGATTCCTCACAAACTGGGGCGAGTTATTGTTCATAGTACTGACCTGCTCGTGAGAGAGCGTGCCCTCAGTAGTTGGACCTGAGCTAGGAGAATTTGGCACTGCAGGCTTCCGAGGCGGAGGCCTGTTAGGTCTATGAGGATCAAAGACGCTAGAGAACGTAGCGTCCTTGAAAGCATTCTGGCAGTACCGTGCCCTTTCATAGAGCTCTGCCATGTTCGTCAAGTTGTTCAAGGAGAGGACTAGCTTGAACTGGGGCGTGGCGTTGGAAATCAACATTTTCACTTGTTCGGATTCGGACAAGTGATCTTTCACTTTTTCAGCCAGGCCCCGCCACCTGTCAGCAAAACTGACAAACTCCTCGTCCGGTTTCATCTTTTCTGCAATAAGATCCGTGATAGACAGGGAGGGTGCGACTCTGTCCTGGTATCGTTGGATAAATTTACGTGAAACGATACCGTAATCCTCTACTTCTGAGGGTTCCAGAGAAAAGAACCACTCGAGGGCTGGTCCCTCTAGGGATCTCCTGAACAAGAAAGCCAATGACCTCTTATCATTCTGCCAGAAGGAGGATTCGTACATGAACTCCTTCAGGTGCGTGAAGGGGTTACCAGTACCGTTATACTTTCGATACACTGGCATTTCAGAGGGTGGCAGGTGGAATACTGGCAGGCTCGGTAAGTTAATTTCTGGCACAGCTTTAACCCCCATCATTTTCTGAAGATTGTTGAACTGCTCGTCCATGCGCTCCATCTTGGCCAGCAACGTCTGCGTGGTTAGATCTGCCTGGGGAGGAGGAGGAGGAGGAAGTACTTGATAGGCCTGCTGCCTAGAGTACGTTGGACAAGGAGGGTAATAAGGATGAGGTCCGGCAGAGCTTCCGCCATGCCCGAGGGCATTTTGATAAATGGGCGTCTGCGGTCTAGCCGGTTGCCTGGATGACGAAAATTGTGGCCCAGTTGGCCGAGAAGTAAGATGAAGGCCTTCCATGGCCTGATGGATAAAAGGAGGAGGAGGAAGAGGTTGTTGAGGAACAACGGGGGGAGCCACAGGATTCGGCTCAACAGGCTGCATGGGTGCCTTCCCCTTCAAAATGGACTGGATCGCCTCGAACTGCTGAGGGTCCAGTCGGGAGGCAAGAACTCCCAGAGCATTGACAAGATCCGTAGGATCGGAGGATGAGGGATCATGCTGATTCATGTCCCCCTCAAAGTCAGGATTGGGAATCGCATATTCATGCGGAGGAAGATCATGATATTGATCGTGCGGATTAAAAAGAGGAGTTCGGACATTCCCGTCATGTCGAACTGGAATGGGGACAGAATTACGAGAGGCATCAGCATCTCTCCCGTTCTCGTAGTTGAAATCAGAATTGCGAGGGGCATTAGCATCTCCCTCGTAGTTGATAATGGCGTCTTGGGCCATACTCAAATCTCTGCCTGATCGCAGCAACATTATATTAGATTCTCTTTTCAGAAAATTAATCAAACAAGTTGTGCAGAGGTTAATCAAACAAGTGGATGCTTAACGTGATTTCAAGATTCCTTGTTGAGTTATTTGAATTGGATTAAACCACAATTTCGCTCAGGGAAGGATCCTAGTTTCAGTTTGATTTCCGCCGTTATTCTCTAAGATTTTTTTTTCTCTCGCAACGCTCTCAGAATCTAGCCGGGACTCCAATTGATACAACCAGCCCGATGATCAAGGAGGAATACCTTGATTTTGGGGACTTATGGAGGTCTCAACGTCAACTTCTCTAGTCTGATCAAGGGACCAACCCAATCAGAGAGAGTTGCTAACGTCGAGTAATGTGTTCCTAAGAAAAGGAGGGTTTTAGCCTCAATGCGTATGCCCTGCGACCTGGATGGCCTCTAATGCTTAATAGAGTAATGTGTAGCTAGCACTCAACACAGAAATCTGGAAACTGAAAAATAATTAAGAAACTGTCTGAATCGCGTCGATTATAGTCGACGCTATTCAGAACAGAACTTAATTCTTTCGCAGAGAACAGATGCAAACAGCAGAGAAAACCTGGAAAATAACTAAAAACTGCCTGAACAGCGTCGATGATGGTCGACGCTATTCAACACAGAAGTTAATTATTTCACAGAAACAGATGTAAACGACAGAGAGAATCTGGAGGCTAAAAGGCGTCCAGGTGTCCTGACGCGGTTTTGAAACGCGTCGCCGTTACTGGACGCTTTTTAGTTCGCAGAAACAGATTTCCAGAAGGATTTTCTGGGTCGAATCCTCCTTAAACAGGGAAAAATGCAATAAATAATCGACTCATGCAAAGATTTTTAGTTTCAGATTTTAAACAGGATGGTTTACTATCTAAACAACTAAGAAATCACTCAAACACACAACATTTTATCACCAAAAACAGCTTTTTAAACTAATCAAAGGGGAGGCAAGATCTTGCCACTGGGGTGTGCACGTGGTGCACGAGGGAAATTAAACAAACTAAACACTCACCAATTGGTGAGGACGTGTCGAAAGACACAAGTGGTGCACCGTGGGTGCCCGGTATGATAATAGCAAGAACAAAAGAAATTAAAAGACGGCGAGACCAAGTCCCACCGTGATCGCCAAAAGAGCTGTAGGTGTTGAAAATTTACTCGTGTGATTAATGTGAAAAAACTATGTTGTTTAGGGTAAATTAACCTATTAAAAAAATGCAACTAAGGTGCTGTGATCGCCAGAAACTTTTAACTAAAAAGCTTCAAAAGAGTTTGATCGCCTACCTGTTCAAACGCGAAAGATTGAATCCTTGGTTCCCCTCCTTCAGCCGGCTGAAGAAAGAGAGCCTCTTCTTGTTCTTTTGTTCTTGCTGTTGAATGTTGAGGATCGTCCAGAAGTTCTCCTGGCTTCGTGCTTGATTTCCCTCTTTTTGATTTCTTGTTATTCAGTTGTTGGATGCAGCAGAGACAGAAAAATAAAGAAGAAATAGTGATGAGAATCTAAATGGAAATAATATAGTTAACTATGATTAGAAACATGTATAAACAGCAACTCACTTGTTTTAAATGACTTTGAAACCCCTTTAGAACAGATGGGTTTTGGAGAATTAATGAGGTGGTGTGTGTTGCATGAAGTGAGTATGAGAGAATGAAACTAAAGAATGAAAATGAAATTCAGATATGAAAAACTTATGCCCAGTCCAGTTGGTTGAAGCTTTGAAGGAGATGAAGATCTTGAAGAAGGATGCCGACTTCTGGAAATGGCAGCGCTCCGGCGTTCCGACGTGGTTGCTCCGATCTTCAAATCGCTATAACGCTGAGGCTCAATAATTCTCTCTCTTCCTTTTTTTTTTTTTTTTTTAACTCCTTGAGATGCAAGGTATTTATAGGCATTTTCTGCGTTCGCGATTAACATAGAAAAATCTAGGATTTATCTATATTAACCGACAGATAATCACTGATTAATTCATCTTTATCTGTAATTATCTAAAATGCGTCCACCTTGGATGACGCCTTTCAGATTAAATTAAGATAAGGATAAATATCCGGGAAAACTTATCTTTATCTTTATTAGCTAAAACGCGTCCACGTGTGTAGACGTCTTTTACTCTAATTAAGATAAGGATAAACATCCGGAAGAGAAGTTAAGATAGCCTAGGAAACATAAAACGCGTCGACTTTGACAGACGCCTTTTAGTCAATAAACCAATTAATTAAAATTCAAATTTAAACGGTAAAATACGAATAAACTATAAATGACGTCCACATGGGTCGACGCCTTTTATGATTCTTCATATTTTAACTGAAATTTGAGTTAAAATCAATTCAATTGATTAACTTAAACATGTCTGTTTGACTCGACACTCAAAAAGATCAATAAAAATTAATCAATGATTAATTATCAGACCATTCTGAGGCATTATTATATGATATGAAATTTACTTAAAATGACGTCAAAATTAGCGTGTCTACAATTATGACCCGCGACCAAGTCGGGGTCAAAAGCAGTGTGCGAAAAAGAGTATGGAGCATGAAGACATGTGAAGGATATGTCCCCCTCCAGAGCAGATCTGTTGTATAACCAGCTTGATATGGGTCATCCGGCTCCCCTTCATCGGTTTCTTCAGATAACAGTATCCGCTTGTCAAATATGGCACCAGGGCTTTCAATTAATTCATCAATCTGCGGCGGCCACTTAGGTTCTGCAGGATCCAAGAATAGTCTGTTCAGTGCAATATACAGGTCCCTCAGATCGAACCACCTGTACCATTCACATTCAGGGTCATGAAATTTCCTCCTTTTCATAGGCCGCAAAGCCTCCAAGGATTGGTACGTAAGCAGTTCAGAGCAATGTCTGGCCAAATCCCTCCCATATATATTATGGAAGTCAAAACAGGAAGTAATGACTACCGTATTGTCATAGCTAAGTATGGGCCCTTTCACGAAGTGCGTACACAGGGTCCATGTTAAGGGTTCTCGGCCTTCTTTAGGTGGCGTAGACATTGTCTCCCAGATCTTCGGGCCTTCTTTGATTTCTGCTTTCTGAACCGGATCTTGCTTCAGTTTTATTGGCCTATAGCCCAGACCACTTCCAGGTGCCGCTCGATGATTTCTGACAGGAGTGGTCCTGCCTTGCAATTGTGTGCCCAGACCTTTCCCAGGCTCGTAGCCGTTCTTCATCATGATCCTCCATCCTGGGGTACTCATGCACTTCCCCCTCTTGATAGCATCTAACGGATATGGAGAAATAGTAGCGGCTTTCAGAGGATCAGCCACTGGACGGTAGACCTGTAATACCGACAGAAAAGGTTGTCGGCCAGGTAAAACAACAGATTTAAGGTTCAAGGAATGAGCAGCAGCAAGGATCGGCATGCTCGTTACTTTAATTATTCGTCCTTTGTAAGGAAATTTGAGGCATTGATGATTCGTAGAAGGAATCGCCTCGAGAGTTTTAATATAAGGACGACCTAAAATGGCATTTATGGAAGGGTCGATTTCCAGGATGTGAAATTCGACCTCTGCATGACTTACAGGGCCCAGCTCCACCTTTAAATAGACCATTCCCAGAGGGGAACGGGTAGAATTGTCATATGCTGTTACTGATATGGGGCTGGGCAGCCATTTCTCTTTGGGCACACCGCACAGCTCCAGGGTCTTCGGAGGTAGAACATTGATCGAAGCCCCTGTGTCGACCAGGCATGCATCCACGGCCTTCTTACAGGTGTTGACCGTAATACTCAGGGCCATGCTTCTGGCTGCTGGCGGTGCTAGTTCCGATGTATGAAATGTAATGGAGGGCTGATCCCCCTGAGGAACTAGTAGTGCTGCAATTTTCTCTACCGGCACGTCTTCATTGACCATCACCTTTTGCAGATATTCCATTAAAGCTTCTTGGTGACTCTTGGATCTTTTGATCAGTTCGAGTATAGTGATCCGTGCCGGTGTCCGATCTAGGTGTTTCAACAAGTCATATTGAGTGCCTGGTGCACTCTCTTCATTATGGGCTTCTTCAGTCGGCTGTGATGGGCCGTCTCTGACTGTGGACTGAGGAAAGACCTTGTTGAAAATCCTTCCACTCCGGAGCGCGTGTTCCTCAACCGTGGAGGATCCGGGTGACACCTTAAGTACCGCGGGGTTGGAGGGTGCGGATGGCATAGAGGGTTGGTAGGTGGGTGATGGCGTAGGGCTAGGTGGTGATGGCGCGGTGCGGATCAAAGGCCTAGAGGGTTGGATGGTGGATGTGTAAGCGGTTGGCGAAGTGGGGAATGGTACGCGTAATAGCGGTCTAGATGGTAAAGGCATATTTGAATAGGTGGTGGTGGTAGCGGGCGAAGTAGGAAATGGTACGCTTAATAATGGCCTAGATGGTAAAAGAGGCGCGTTATTAGTTTGCGGGGGGCTATATGATGGAGGCGTAGGAGTGCGGGGCGTAATGGGTCTAAGGAAGGCGGGTACTGGTAATGGGTTATTGGGTGTGGGTGAGTGGTATGTGGGTGTGGGTATAGGGGTGATAGTAACGGGTTGTGGCCTTGGTATATGGATGGTGCGGCGTGGTGGTCGCTCTGCGGTACTTTGAACGTGACCCGTTGAACAAAGAGAGGAAGAGTCCTCTACTCTCCAGTGCTGCCCACGACCAGCCTCAGACTGGCTGTTCGTCAAGATGGGAGCAACCTGGTTTTGGTTCTGGTGCTCCGGGAGTGGATTCTGCACTATACCCATGTTGGGTGGTGCTACTGCCTGTGCCGGTGGTCTTGCTTGCTGCTGCTGCTGCGGTCTCCTCGCCTTCAGGGCTGTTATGTACTTTTTCATTTCCTCCCAGTCTATGCCGCCCTGCTCGTTGAGATCATGGATATAATCTCTGAATTGGAAGCAGGTGTCAATGGTATGCCCAGGTTGCCTGTGGAAGTAGCAATACCTGGACGTATCGGCATTTTGAGGCCAGATGGCCTTCTCTCTTGGCAAAACTAAGGCATTGGCTGCCATTAAAGCGCTGAAGATATCCGCCAAGGATTCTGGGAGGGCCGGGTACTCTGCCCTCTTCGGGCCTTGAGGTCTCCTCTGTTGGTTGTAGTCACCAGGAGGAGGGACATTGTGGTACGCCGGCGGTGCACGCGGCTGGTACTGTGGCCGTTGCTGTTGCTGATACTGCTGCTGAGGGGGCTGCTGGTACTGCTGCTGCCGTTGCGGCTGTTGCTGGTTCTGATTCGGCTGCTGGGGCCGCTGGTACTGCTGTTGGTAATGGGGGTTCTACTGCTGCCTGTACCCCTGTTGGCTCGGCTGTGGTGGCCTCTGGTACTGCTGCTGGTTCCTCACGAACTGGGGCGAGTTATTGTTCATGGTACTGACCTGCTCGTGAGAGAGCTTGCCCTCAGTAGTCAGACCTGTACTGGGAGAATTTGGCACGGCAGGCTTCCGAGGTGGAGGCCTGTTAGGTCTGTGAGGATCAAAGACGCTAGAGAACGTAGCGTCCTTGAAGGCATTCTGGCAGTACCGTGCCCTTTCATAGAGCTCTGCCATATTGGTCAAATTGTTCAAGGAGAGGACTAGCTTGAACTGGGGAGTGGCGTTAGAAATTAGCATCTTCACTTGTTCAGATTCAGACAAGTGATCTTTTACTTTTTCAGCCAGGCCCCGCCACCTGTCAGCAAAACTGACAAACTCCTCATCCGGTTTCATCTTTTCTGCAATAAGGTCCGTGATAGACAAGGAGGGTGCAACTCTGTCCTGGTATCGCTGGATAAATTTACGTGAAACGATACCGTAATCCTCTAATTCGGAGGGTTCCAAAGAAAAGAACCACTCGAGGGCTGGTCCCTCTTGGGATCTCCTGAACAAGAAAGCCAATGACCTCTTATCATTCTGCCAGAAAGAGGATTCGTACATGAACTCCTTCAGGTGCGTGAAGGGGTTACCAGTACCGTTATACTTTCGATACACTGGCATTTCAGAGGGTGGCAGATGGAATACTGGCAGGCTCGGTAAATTGATTTCTGGCACAGCTTTAACCCCCATCATTTTCTGAAGATTGTTGAACTGTTCATCCATGCGCTCCATCTTGGCCAGCAACGTCTGCGTGGTCAGATCTGCCTGGGGAGGAGGAGGAGGTGGAAGTACCTGATAGACCTGCTGCCTAGAGTACGTCGGACAAGGAGGATAATAAGGATGAGGTCCGGCAGAGCTTCCGCCATGCCCGAGGGCATTTTGATAAATGGGCGTCTGCGGTCTAGCCGGTTGCCTGGATGATGAAAGTTGTGGCCCAGTTGGCCGAGAAGTAAGATGAAGGCCTTCCATGGCCTGATGGATATAAGGAGGAGGAGGAGGTTGTTGAGTTACAACGGGGGGAGCCATAGGGTTCGGCTCGGCAGGCTGCATGGGTGCCTTCCCCTTCAGGATAGACTGGATCGCTTCGAACTGCTGAGGGTCCAGTCGGGAGGCAAGAACTCCCAGGGCATTGACAAGATCCATAGGATCGGAGGGTGAGGGATCATGCTGATTCATGTCCCCCTCTAGGTCAGGATTAGGAATCGCATATTCATGCGGAGGAAGATCATGATATTGATCGTGCGGATGAAAAAGAGGAGTTCGGACATTTCCGTCATGTCGAACTGGAATGGGGACAGAATTACGAGAGGCATCAGCATCTCTCCCGTTCTCGTAGTTGAAATCTGAATTGCGAGGGGCATTAGCATCTCCCTCGTAGTTGATAATGGCGTCTTGGGCCATACACAAATCTCTGCCTGATCGCAGCAACATGATATTAGATTCTCTTCTTTTTTTTTTCAAAAATTTAATTAAACAAGTTGTGCAGAGATTAACCAAACAAGTGGATGCTTAACGTGATTTTAGGATTCCTTGTTGAATTATTTGAATTGGATTAAACCACAATTTCGCTCAGGGAAGGATCCTAGTTTCAGTTCAGTTTCCACCGTTATTCTCTAGGGTTCTCTCTCACAACGCTTTCGGAACCTAGCCGGGACTTCAATTGGTACAACCAGCCCGATGATCAAGGAGGAATACCTTGATTTTGGGGACTTATGGAGGTCTCAACGTCAACTTCTCTAGTCTGATCAAGGGACCAACCCAATCAGAGAGAGTTGCTAACGTCGAGTAATGTGTTCCTAAGAAAAGGAGGGTTTTAGCCTCAATGCATATGCCCTGCGACCTGGATGGCCTCTAATGCTTAATAAAGTAATGGGTAGCTAGCACTCAACACAGAAATCTGGAAACTGAAAAATAATTAAGAAACTGTCTGAATCGCGTCGATTATAGTCGACGCTATTCAAGACAGAATTTAATTCTTTCGCAGAGAACAGATGCAAACAGCAGAGAAAGCCTGGAAAATAACTAAAAACTGTCTGAATCGCGTCGATGATGGTCGACGCTATTCAACACAGAACTTAATTATTTCGCAGAAACAGATGCAAACAGCAGAGAAAACCTGGAGGCTAAAAAGCGTCTAGGAGTGCTGACGCGGTTTTGAAACGCGTCGCTGTTCCTGGACGCTTTTTAGTTCGCAGAAACAGATTTCCAGAAGGATTTTCTGGGTCGAATCCTCCTTAAACAGGGTAAAATGCAGTAAACAATCGACTCATGCAAAGATTTTTAGTTTCAAATTTTAAACAGGATGATTTACTAACTAAACAACTAAGAAATCACGCAATCACACATCATTTTATCACAAAAAACAGCTTTTTTGAACTAATCGAGGGGAGGGCAAGATCTTGCCACTGGGGTGTGCACGTGGTGCACGAGAGAAATTAATTAAACTAAACACTCACCAATTGGTGAGGACGTGTCGAGAGACACAAATAGTGCACCGTGGGTGCCCGATATGATAATAGCAAGAACAAAAGAAATTAAAAGACGGCGAGACCAAGTCCCACCGTGATCGCCAAAAAGAGCTGTAGGTACTGAAAATGCTCGTGTGATTTATGTGAAAAAACTATGTTGTTTAGAGTAAATTAACCTATTAAAAAAAAATGCAACTAAGGTGCAGTAATCGCCAGAAACTTTTAACTAAAAAGCTTCAAAAGAAATTTGATCGCCTACATGTTTAAACGCGGAAGAATGAGTCCTTGGTTCCCCTCCTTCAGCCGGCTGAAGAAAGAGAGCCCTTTCTTGTTCTTTTGTTCTTACTGTTGAATGTTGAGCATCGTCCAGAAGTTCTCCTGGCTTGTGCTTGATTTCCCCCTTTTGATTTCTTGTTGTTGTTGCCGAGTGCAGCAGAGACAGAGAGACAGAAAAATAAAGGAGAAATACTGATGAGAATCTAAGTATAAATAATATTAAAGCTAACCATGATTAAAAACATGTTTAAACAGCAACTCACTTGTTTAAATGGCTTTGAAACCCCTTTAGAACAAATGGGTTTTGGAAAATTGATGATGTGGTGTGTGTTGCATGGAGTGAATAAGAGAATGAAACTAATGAATGAAGATGAAATTCAGATATGAAAAACTTATGCCCAGTCCAGTTGGTTGAAGCTTTGAAGAGATGAAGATCTTGAAAAAGGGGATGCCGACTTCTGGAAATGGCAGCGCTCCGGCGTTCCGACGTGGTTGCTTCGATCTCCAAATCGCTATAACGCTGAGGCTCAATAATTCTCTCTCTCTTTTTTTTTTAACTCCTTGATATGCAAGGTATTTATAGGCATTT
Organism: Zantedeschia hybrid cultivar; assembly: GCA_030544215.1. Classification (NCBI taxonomy): domain Eukaryota; kingdom Viridiplantae; phylum Streptophyta; class Magnoliopsida; order Alismatales; family Araceae; genus Zantedeschia; species Zantedeschia hybrid cultivar. The sequence continues at coordinate 41,768,343 of JARZZO010000002.1, read as the reverse complement.
TCTGCGTTCACGATTAACATAGAAAAATCTAAGATTTATCCACCTTAATCGACAGATAATTACTGATTAATTCATTTTTATCTGTAATTATCTAAAACGCGTCCACCTTGGCTGACGCCTTTCAGATTAATTAAGATAAGGATAAATATCCGGGAAAACTTATCTTTATCTTTATTAGCTAAAATGCGTCCACCTTCGTAGACGTCTTTTACCCTAATTAAGATAAGGATAAACATCCGGAAGAGAAGTTAAAATAGCTTAGGAAACTTAAAACGCGTCGACCTTCACAGACGCCTTTTAGCTAATAAATCAATTGATTAAAATTCAAATTTAAACGCTAAAATAGGAATAAACTCTAAATGACGTCCACATGGGTCGACGCCTTTTAGGATTATGCATATTTTAACTGAAATTTGAGCTAAAATCAATTTAATTGATTAACTTAAACATGTATGTTAAACCCGACACTCAAAAATATCAATAAAAATTAATTAATGATTAAATATCAAATCATTATGAGGCATTATTATATGATATAAAATTTACTCAAAATGACGTCAAAATTAGCGTGTCTACAGGTTGCTGAACCCCATTACCTTCCGGGATCATGCGGTGTTGCTTGGCACCCAACTGGATCGGAAGTCCGACTGAATTCACATGCGATGATAATTCAGTTGAGTAATTAGTTAATATCTAGATATTAATTAATTGCAATAAGTCAATAACTAGGTATTGGACTTAACGGGTTGAAAACCGGACTGGTAAATGAGCCTAGAGGGTCACACGCAATAAGATTCTCAGTCGGTGGTACATAAGTGGGATTTATATTAACTCGGGGACTTTTGTGAAAAGTCACGCCGACTTAATATATATACGCGCTGTTGAGAAACCCTGGGCCAAGCTTCAGGATTTCCCTTGCTGGCCGTTATCCCCCCTTTAATATATACACTCTCTCCTCCTCTGGGCGCCCCGTTCAAGGCGCCAGAATAGTTTCCGTCTCCGCCGCGTGTAATTCCCGAAAGTCGGGAATTCCCATCGGCGGGATTTCAGCAATCGTTGCGTCGACGGATCTTCAGCGAGCGAGCTGATACGGACGAGGGATCGAAGACGAACCACTGTGGAGGATCGCGTGGATACCGCTGGAGGCCGGACGTTTGTGCGGCTTGCGGCATCACCTCGACGGAACCGAGACGGAAGCGGATTCGAATCCGCACACGGTAATCAGATTACTCCTGTTAGTTTTCGGTTTTACTTTTTCGTTCCGATTCGGATCAGCGGGCGTCGGGCGGGATTTATTTTGTTCTTCGTTTCTGCTGCATTCTTCGCGTCCCGCCCGGATCCCAACATATCTCATATCTGCAATTCTGTGCAGGTACTGACAAGAAGGCGTAAGCTGAGGACCGGCGAGGTGGAGCTAAGTCTAGGTAATGGCGCAAGAGTTGCGACGATCGCTGTGGGGACAGTGAAACTCAAGCTACCATCTGGAGACACATTTTTATTAGATGAATGTTATTATGTACCTAGCATAATAAGGAACATCATTTCTATTTCATGCTTAAATAGAATTAGATACAATTTAAATTTTGGGAACAATAGTTGTTCAATTTATTTCGGAAATAAATTAATAGCTTCTGCTATTTTGTCCAATGGTTTGTATCTATTAAATGTGTCTCATGATAATTTACACATCCGTTCTTCAATTAAAAGAAGTAACTATGAAATGAACAAAGCCTACTTATGGCATTGTAGGCTTGGACACATTGGTGAAAACGGACTCCAAAGGATGCATAAAGATGGATATTTAGATCCATTTGATTATGAATCATATGCAACCTGTGAGTCATGTTTAATGGGTAAAATGGCTAAGTCTCTATTTAATGGAACTGGAGAACGAACCAAAGACATATTAGAACTCATACATTCAGATGTATGTGGTCCTATGTCAACCCAAGCCATTGGTGGTTTCTCATACTTCATTACATTCACTGATGATTACTCAAGGTTTGGATATATATACTTATTGAAGTATAAATCTGAAGTTTTTGAGAAATTCAGAGAATTTAAGAATGAAGTAGAAAAACAAATAGGAAAGAGTATAAAAATCATCCGATCCGATCGGGGTGGTGAATACTTGAGTACAGAGTTCATTAAATACTTAAAGGATAATGGTATCCTTTCTCAGCTTACACTTCCTTATACACCTCAGATGAATGGTGTATCAGAAAGGAGAAATTGCACATTAATGGAAATGGTGCGATCCATGATGAGCATGTCCAAATTACCAGTGTCCTTATGGGGATATGCACTTAGCTCGGCTATGTATATCCTGAACAAGGTACCCAGCAAGTCTGTTGAAACCACTCCATATGAGATATGGAATGGAAGAAAACTAGACCTTAAACATGTTAAAGTCTGGGGATGTCCTGCTCATGTTAAAAAACACGACGTAGATAAGCTAGAGTCAAGAACTGACAAATGCAGATTTGTGGGATATCCAAAGGAAACTTATGGATATTACTTTTATCATCCTGGCGAACAAAAGGTGTTTGTGGCCAGGAGAGCTGTCTTTCTGGAAGAATATTATATTCTCCAGAAGGACAGTGGGAGTAAAGTAATTCTGGAAGAAATTCCAGACCCACAAACTGGTAATGGTTCATCAGATGAACCGTCAGTTTCTGGACCTGTTCAAAATGATACACAGGAACCTCGTAGGTCTGAAAGAGTACCTAAATCACTAGAAAGATATGTGGAACATATTAATTTGGATTGTTCAAGGATACTCTATAATGAGAATGATGATCCTAAGACTTACCAGGAGGCCATTGAAAGTCCAGAGGCCGGAAAATGGCGGGAAGCCATTAATTCTGAAATACAGTCTATGTACATTAACCAAGTTTGGAATTTGGAAGATTTACCCGATGGTATAGTACCTATAGGCTTCAAATGGATCTTTAAAAGAAAGATCGGTGCAGATGGACGTATTGAGCCTTATAAAGCAAGATTAATGGCGAAAGGCTATCGTTAAAGATAAGGTGTTGACTATGACGAAACCTTTTCATCCGTTGCTATGATTAAGTCTATCAGAATTCTTCTCGCCATTACTGCTTACCATGATTATGAAATCTGGCAGATGGATGTGAAGACTGCCTTCCTCAATGGAAACCTTGAGGAGGAGGTGTATATAATACAACCAGAAGGATTCACATCCAAAGAATCTCCAGACATGGTATGCAAGTTGCAAAGGTCTATTTATGGACTGAAGCAAGCTTCTCGAAGCTGGAACATAAGATTTGATGAGGCAACCAAATCTTATGGCTTCATTAAGAATGAAGATGAGTCCTATGTATATAAGAAAAACAGTGGGAGCGCAATCACATTTATAATTCTTTACGTTGACGACATCCTACTCATTGGGAATGATGTAGGAATGATGTCATCAGTAAAGATATGGTTGTCAAAGAACTTCTCCATGAAAGATTTGGAAGAAGCATCTTACGTATTAGGAATACAGATCTATAGAGATAGATCAAGGAAGATGCTAGCTTTAACCCAATCTATGTACATAGAACCCATTGTCAAAAGGTTTGGCATGGAAAATTCCAAGAGATGTCTCATACCGATGAGATATGGAATTTCACTCTCTAAAGGTCAGTCTCCCAAGACACCTGAAGAGAGGGCTGTGATGGATAAAGTCTCCTATGCTTTTGCCACAGGGTCCATCATGTATGCCATACTATGTACCAGACCTGATGTAGCATATGCTCGAAGTGTTATGAGCAGACATCAGGCAGATTCAGGTGATGAACACTAGAAGGCTGTGAAATGCATCCTTAAGTACTTGAGAAGGACTAAGGATCTATTTCTAGTTTATGGAGGATGAGACTTAAAGCTGCAAGGATACACTGACTCGAGTTTCCAGTCTGATCCTGACGACAGCAAGTCAACATCAGGTTTTGTCTTTACACTCAACGGGGGAGCAGTGAGCTGGAAAAGTTCCAAGCAGGAAACCACTGCTAATTCGACAACGGAAGCCGAGCATATTGTTGCTTTTGAAGCCGCCAAGGAAGCTGTATGGATGAAGAAATTCATCGGCGATCTTGGTGTGGTGGAAAGCATATCTGATCCCGTCCCACTGCTGTGTGACAACAATGGGGCGATTGCTCAAGCGAAAGAGCCGATGTCTCATCAGAAGTCGAAGCACATTCTGCGGCGCTTTCATCTGATCAGAGAGATTATAGCTCGAGGAGATGTCATGGTGGAAAGAGTTCCTTCAGCCGACAACATAGCAGATCCACTTACAAAGCCTTTGTCTCAAAATGTCTTTGAGCGTCACTTAGAGAATATGGGTATTCTATATAAAAGTGATTGGCGTTAGTCCAAGTTGGAGATTGTTATTATTAGATGGTCTCAAAGCCAATCCGATACTATGTACTGATTCAGATTATTAATAAATGGAAATAATTCATTATGTGTAATTAATTCGATCTATGTTTATCGTATCACGATGAAGTGCATGAACATGTTCAATAGTCTTCGGATGATGACTAGATCATAATTACGGGACTGAAGACTTATAAACACATGTTCTTAATTGTTCCTAGTCATAGGATGTTTGAGATAGGACATCGAACATCCAGATAGATTAGTATAGGTTACTTCAGCTCATATGATGAGGGTGACTGATCCTATAAGTCACTTGTGTGGAGACACTATGCTGGACCTATAGGTGCTCATTAGCGAATGAGTTCACTGAACTGATCCGACTATGAATCGCTGGATGGTAAACACCTCACTGTTAACCAGCTCGATTCTTATGTCACGGTTGCGTGGATGATCCTTGGACCTGAGACGCCAAAGATATCTTGTTGGTAGGTTTCTGAACTTTGACCTTGACTAACGAATCCCTAACCATGGGTTATCAATAAGTCAAGTGATCTGGTTCAGGGAAATGCCCTTGAAGGTAATTGTGTGTTCACGGGATCATCCGCTCTCAGTAGTTTGAGAGAGAATGTTCCGGGAATGATGCGCTTAAAGTCCCTGGCCAGGGCGGACTCTGTAATCTATAAGGAGTTATTGAATTCAGATTAGCGACATCTGATTCAAGTGAATCGACCGAATAGGGTTTAATAGTAAACCATACCCTAGATCGATTCGGGAACATTGCATGGATGAATGATTATATCCGCGCGCTAACCGATGATAGAAAGGTTCCAATAGAGGGTTGCGATAATCCCAGTGCCATCCAGGATCACGCGATGTTGCTTGGCATCCAACGTGATCGGAAGTCCGTCCGAATTTATTGTGGGACATTAAATTCGGCTGATTAATTGAATATAAGGATATTAATTAATTCAGTGGGTCAGTAAAAGGTTATTGGACTTAATGGGCCATTAACTGGACTGGTATTTGGGCTTAGAGGGTCACACGCAAAAGGTTTTCAAGTCGATGGATAATCCGACATGATTTCAGATAAGTCTGGGTTTTTATGAAAAACCGCAAACAGACTTATTATAAAAGAACGGATTCTACGCCAGGGGCCAGGAACCCTGACCTAGCCGTCGTTCTTTCTCTCTCTCTCCTCTCTTCTGGGCGTGCGACACGAGGCGGCCATTTGGACGCTCCGCTTCGATTCTCGACTGCTCCGCCTTCCGTCTGACGGGAGATTCCGAATCCGCATGTCGCGGCGGATTACGCGCAGCTAGACGGGATCCACGAACGCTGCATCGAGCGAGGAAGCGAGGACGATCCATCGCGAGGAGAACCGCGTGAATACCGCTAGAGGTCGAGCATCTGCGCGACTTGCGGCATCGCTCCGACAGAACCGGAAAACGAACGCCAATTCGAATCCGTGCAAGGTAAATCCGATTTACTCCGGTCTTGTTTTATCGATCGAAACGGGATAGATCCGATCCCGAAATTATCTTATTCCGCTGCGTTTTTTCGGTCGGATCCCGACACAGCGATCCCAACAATTCATGGATAGAGTACCCTATGCCTCTACCATAGGATCTATCATGTATGCCATGCTATGTACACGGCCTGATGTTGCATATGCTCTAAGTGTTGCGGGCAGATTTCAAGCTGATCTAAGAGAAGAGCATTGGAAGGCAGTGAAATGTATCTTTAAGTACTTGAGAAGAACTAAGGATATGTTTCTTGTCTATAGAGGAGATGACTTGAAACTGCGAGGCTATACTGACTCGAGTTTCCAGTCAGATCCAGATGATAGCAAGTCTACATCTGGATTTGTGTTTACATTGAACGGAGGAGCAGTGTGTTGGAAGAGTTTCAAGCAAGCAACCACTGCAGATTCGACAACTGAAGCTGAGTACATTGTTGCAACTGAAGCCACTAAGGAAGCAGTGTGGTTGAAGAAATTCATCACCGACCTCGGCGTTGTTCCTAGCATCTCTGAACCTGTTCCGCTGTTGTGCGACAACAATGGAGCCATTGCACAAGCGAAAGAGTCGCGGTCTCATTAGAAATCGAAGCATATTCTGAGGCATTTTCATCTTATCAGAGAGATCATATTCAGAGGAGATGTAATGGTGGAAAGAGTTCCATTTGTCGACAATGTAGCAGATCCACTAACAAAGCCATTGGTTCAAAATGTGTCTGAGCATCACCTAGAGTCTATAGGTTTAGTACATAAAAGTGATTGTCTTTAGTCCAAGTAGAAGATTGTTAGTCTTAAGTGGCCTACAAGCCAATATGACTTTGTAATCTCGTTCATTTATTAATAAAAGGACATTATATTCATTGTGTGTAAATCGTATTAATTATCGTCTCATAATGAAGTCCGTAAATATTTGCGATAGTGATCATATTATGATGAGATCATACTAATGAGACTGATCACTTAAACATACATATTCTTAATAGTTCATAGTCGGAAGATATCCGAGAAGGACATCGGATATCCGGATAGACTAGTACAGATTACTCCCGCTCATAAGATGAAGGTGACTGATCTCATAATCACTTGTGTGGAGACACTAAGGCAAATCTATAGGTGCTCATTAGAATGAGTTCACTAAACTGATCTGACTGAATCGCTGGATGGTATAGTACCTCACTGTCAATCAAGTTGATTCTATTGTCGCAGTTGCGTGGATGGTCTTCAGACTTGAGACACCAAGGACACCTTGTTGGTGGACTTCTGTACTTTGACCTTGCTTTATGAATCTCTAACCACGGAATTCTAAACAGACAAGGATCGGATACAATGGAATACCGTCGAAGGGAATTGAGTGTCAATAAGGAATCATTCGCTCTCAGTACTTAGAGAGAGAATACTCTAGGAAGGATGCGCGGAAGTCCCTGACCAGGGCGGACGATAATATCAGGAAAAGCATTTTCCGATATTATTCGGCAACATCCGATATAAGTGAGTCGACCGGTTAGGGTTTGACAGTACACCATATCCTGAGTTGACTCGAGAGCATTATATGAATGAAGGACTATATCCACACGATAATTATCGGCAGAAAGGTTCCAAGACTGGGTTATTTAACCTCGATATCTTCCGGGTTCATGCGGTGTTGCTTGGCATCCAATGTGATCGGAGGCCCGATCGAATTTGATGTGCGACATTGATTCGATTAATTAATTAATTAATATGAGTTATTAATTGATTAATCAGGCCAGTGAGAAGTCATTGAGCTTATTGGGCCATTAACCGGATTGGTTATTGGGCCTAGAGGGTCACGCGCAAATGACTTTCAAGGCGATAGATAAATAAGTGGGTTTTATATAAACCGGAAGTTTTTAATGAAAAACCGTACGGTTAATATAAAATGTAGCGAATGGACTGAGCAGACTAGACTGTTGCTAACCCTAACCGCCCCCTCCTCTCTTCCTCTCTCTCTCTGGCACCCTAGGCCGGTTATGATCTCCGGGTCTGCTCCGTCGCTTCTCCGACTCCCGTCTGACGAAAAATCGACCACGCGTCGCGGCGGTCGTTGCGGCAAACGGTTAAGGATTTGAGGGCTGCGATAAACGAAAAACGTGAGGACATTCACTGCGATGAGTCCTTATTTTGATTTACAGTAAAGACCCATTGTAAACCAAAACAAGAAGATTGAAACATCTCTATTGGTTTAGTTTACAAATAACCAAACAAATATTTCCCGAGTCTAAAACAAAAAAAAATTCACTTATTTAAAAATCAGTTATTTTAAAACCAGTGATTTTGAAACCGATAATTTACAAAATTTTACACTCAAACAAACAACCCCTAAATACAAGTTTGGAGGGGACTGGATAAATGCAACGGAAGATTTTTATTTTTTTTTCAAAAACCCTTTCATTGGAACTGTGAAAAGTTCCCTAAGAAAGAGTTGTCTAAAAGTATCCCCTCTTTACACTGTCTGAGTAGTGAGTATCATTCAACCTACACTTAGAAGATCTCTATTTTCACATAATCTCAGGTTCTACAAATCAAGGAACTGTAAAAATAGGTGATTTTAAGGCTCTCCTACAGCCCTACGTAAGTTTTCACTCGAAGTCTAACGAAATGGATAACCTCCCCGAACACCACTAAAATCTTGCTCAGCTGAATAGGGGATCAGTGCCGTGTACAACAGACAAACCTTATTCCGTATCATCGTCAAGAGGCTATCAGCCCGATCGGTGGTCTCTGAGAGAGGCCTTTTCGTCGGTAGCACAGTTGCCTGTGTGCTTTTTTAGTCGCGTCTTGGCGTGGACTTAGATCGCTGCTGCCCTTGGGAAGACCTTCCGCCCCGCCCGCCAAGGCCCCAACAACCGCTTCCAGCAACATCTTCTTCCGCATAGCTATATATATTCCAATTATGACATCATGGTAACACCCCTTCTATTACTCTCTCTCCGTTCTGGTCTGATCTGACCATCAAGTCCATGTCAAGATTCTCCGTAAGTCATATTAAAGTGGCGTGCCAGGGGATGCTCTGGCTTTCAAAATCTTTAGGGATTTCGCATCAGTAGTTCAAAAACGAGGTCAACTTTAATTTCGGATTCTTTTACTGGAAAATATCACATTAGGTCCAGAGTTTAAGAGTCTTTTAATTATAAATCCATTCCATTTCTTTTTTTTGTTTAAGGCCGTTTAGAAAAATAGAAGCCCCAAATTACCCCCCATCCTGTGACCCCATCTCCCCTCCCAACCCGTGACGCCCCACTCCCCTTTTGTTACCCCTTGCTCGCCTCTCTTGTCTCCTTCTATTGACTTTGCGGCGGTGACAACAGCAGGGTCGACGGCGGTAAGGAGCAGGATAGGCGGGGGCGACGGCGATGTTAGGCAGAGGGACAGCGAGCTGCATTCCCCTAATGGGAGGCACGGCTGTGGTGGCGACAAGGAGGACCTGCTAGGAGGTGCGGCGGCGTCGACGGAGATGAGCAGATTAGTGGATGTTCCTGATTTGTAAAGAGAAGATCTTACTAGATTCACCAAGGTATGTATGTAGATTTTGGGTTTCATTTTAACATTCAGCAAAGAGTGCATTCCATTGCACTTTTCATCGATCCGACTGTAGTTCCTGATCAGTGAATCTAAATAGTTCAAAGTTCAAACTGGGCACCTATGTCTTTGGCCCATTTAACATCTCTCACCGTCTTACGAGAACTCTTATGTGTGTGACCCTCTAGGCCCATATATCAGTCCAGTTTCAGGCCCATTAAACTTAGAACCAATTCTAAAGTTTAATATTTATTAATTATTATTTAAACATCATATGTTAAATAATTAATTCAATAAATAAGTGGTTTATCATCTGATGATTAATCCACTTGACTTTCTGACCATGAATGGCACCAAACACTACCTCATGATCACAGAAGATATAAACGATGATGTTCCCTTTATTTGAACCTTTCCGTCTGCAGATACCGCACAGATAAAAAATCCTTCACTCATCCAATGTCCCAATAATGCAAGGGTATGGTTTTATAGTCAAACCTTCTATCGCATTATTTAGATGGATTCCAGTACTCATTTAATTTATAGAAAGACATCTCTTTCATTTGACCCTAGCTAGGGATTTCTGTGTACATATCCATAGGACATTCTCTCTCCAGTCTTATACCAACAGTAAGTGATCCCTTGTTGTTCACTCAATTACCTTCGCAAGCTTTCCACTGTATCTGAGTGACTGACTATCGTGGACTTAATGGTTAAAGTCCACAAGTCAGAGAATCAAGACACAATGGTCTACAAACAAGGTATCATTGGTGACTCAGGTCGAAGGACCAACTGTGCTACTGCAACGATCGAATTCCCTGATTGACTAATAGGTATAATTACCATCCAGAAATTCTTATTTGGGTCTGTTCAGTGAACTCATTCTCTAATGAGCACCCACAAGTTTGTCTTAGTGTCACCACACGAGTGAATGTGAGATCATTCACCCTCATCACATGAGGAGACATAACTTGTGTCGATCTTATCGGATATTTAATGTCCATCTCAAATATCGTATGATCGAGAACTGTTTAAGACAAGTGACTAAGAATATTGATCTCACTATCATGATCTCATCATGATTCAATATCCCATACATTTGTCTACGGACCTTCATTACGATAGTTAATTTGCGGGAACTATAAATGAAGAAATAATTGCCTTTATTAATAATTTGAACTAGAATGTACAATGATTGGTTTTGAGGCCACCCAATTCTATCATTCTCCCACTTGGACTATAGCCAATCACCCATGTGTCTAAGTCCCATAGACTTAAGGTGACGTTCTAAATTGTTTTGAGACAATGGCTTAGTCAAGGGATCTGCTACATTATCTTCAGATGAGATTTTTTCAACTACTATATCTCCTCGGGTGATAATCTCACGAATCAGATGAAATCGTCTCTGAATGTGCTTTGACTTCTGATGTGATCTTGGCTCCTTCGCTTGAGCTATTGCCCCATTGTTGTCACACAATAATGGAACATGATCTGAAATGATTGGAACTACTACAAGTGCAGAAATGAACTTCTTCATCCAAAGCACCTCCTTGGCCGCTTCAGCTGCAGCAATGTATTCTGCTTCGGTCGTTGAATCTGCAGTTTTTTCTTCTTTGGAACTTTTCCAACTTACTGCACCTCCATTTAACATGAACACAAATCCAGACATGGATTTGCTATCATCCATATCCGACTGGAAGCTCGAGTAAGTAAACCCTTGAAGTTCCAAGTCGTCTCCTCCATAAACAAGAAAAACATCCTTAGTCCTTCTTAAGTATCTAAGGATACATTTCACCGCCTTCCAGTGTTCCTCACCTGGATCAGCCTGATATCTATGAGTGACACTTAGTGGGTGTGCCACATCAGGCCTAGTACATAGCATTGCATACATGATAGATCCTATTGCCGAGGCGTAAGGAACTCTATCCATGTATGCTTTATCTTCAGGTGTCTTAGGAGACATTCCTTTAGAGAGATAAATTACATGTCTCATTGGAACGAGACCTCTCTTGAAATTTTCCATGCCAAACTTTTTGACTATGGTGTCTATGTACATGGATTGGGATAAACTAAGCATCCTTTTGTATCTATCTCTATAGATCTTTATTCCTAGAATGTAGGATGCCTTTCCCAAATCCTTCATAGAGAAGTTTTTGGATAACCAAATCTTTACTGATGATACCATTCCTACATCATTCCCAATGAGTAGAATGTCATCAACCTAAAGTACCAAAAAGGTAACTGCGCTCCCACTAGTCTTTTTGTATACACAAGGTTCATCTTCATTCTTAATAAAGTCATAAGATTTGATTGCTTCATCAAATCTTAAGTTTCAAGTTCGAGATGTCTGCTTTAATCCATAAATAGATCTTTGCAGCTTGCATACCTTACTTGAATGCTCTTTGGAAGTGAATCCTTCAAGTTGTATCATATACACCTCTTCTTGAAGGTTCTCGTTAAGGAATGTTGTTTTCCCATCCATTTGCCATATTTCATAATCATAGAATGCAGCGATAGCAAGAAGTATTCTCATTGACTTAATCATGGCAACTGGAGAAAAAGTTTCATCATAGTCAATGCCTTGCCTTTGACGATATCCTTTTGCTACCAGCCTTTCTTTATATGTGTCAATCTGTCCATCTGTCCCGATCTTTCTTTTAAAGATCCATTTACTGCCAATAGGTACTATACCTTCTGGCAGATTAACCAAGTTCCAAACTTGATTGGCATACATGGACTGAATTTTTGAATTCATTGCTTCTTGTCATTTCTCTGATTCTTGACTATTTATGGCTTCTTGGTAGGTTTGAAGATCATCATCCTCATTTAAGTGTACTTTTGGGTTGTCATTATCGATATATCCGACATATCTTTCAGGCTATTTAGGCACTCTACCAGATCTACGAACCTTTTATGTATTGTCTTGAACAAGTTCTTGAGTCAACGGCTCATTAGATGAGCCATCATTGATTTGTGAGTCTGGAATTTCTTTCAGTTCTATCTTTCTCCCACTGTCTTCTTTTGAAAGATATTCTTTCTCTAGGAAGACAGCTCTTTTTGTGACAAACACCCTTTGATCGCTGGGCTGATAGAAATAATATCCAAAAGTCTCTTTTGGATATCCCACAAACCTGCATTTTTCTGTCCTAGAATCTATTAGTATTAGATGGTCTCAAAGCCAATCCGATACTATGTACTGATTCAGATTATTAATAAATGACAATAATTCATTGTGTGTAATTAATTCGATATGTGTTTATCGTATCACGATGAAGTCCATGAACATGTGCAATAGTCTTCGGATTATGATGAGATAATAATTACGGGACCGAAGACTTATAAACACATGTTCTTAATTGTTCCTAGTCATAGGATGTTTGAGACAGGACATCGAACATCCGGATAGACTAGTATAGGTTACTTCAGCTCATATGATGAGGGTGACTGATCCTATAAGTCACTTGGGTGGAGACACTATGCTGGACCTATAGGTGCTCATTGGCGAATGAGTTCACTGAACTGATCCGACTATGAATCGCTGGATGGTAAACACCTCATTGTTAGCTAGCTTAATTCATTTGTCACGGTTGCATGGATGATCCTTGGACCTGAGACGCCAAAGATATCTTGTTGGTAGGTTTCTGAGCTTTGACTAACGAATCCCTAACCATGGGTTATCAATAAGTCAAGCGATCGGGTTCAGGGAAATGCCCTTGAAGGTAATTGTGTGTTCAATACGGGATCATCCGCTCTCGGTAGTTTGAGAGAGAATGTTCCGGAAATTATGCGCTTAAAGTCCCTGGCCAGGGCGGACTCTGTAATCGATAAGGAGTTATCGGATTCAGATTAGCGACATCTGATTCAAGTGAATCGACCAAATAGGGTTTAACAGTAAACCATGCCCTAGGTCAATTTGGGAACATTGTACGGATGAAGGATTATATCCGCGCGCTAACCGATGACAGAAAGGTTCCAATAGAGGGTTGCGATAACCCCAGTGCCATCCAGGATTACGCGATGTTGCTTGGCATCTAACGTGATCGACAGTCCGTCCGAATTTATTATGGGACATTAAATTCGGCTGATTAATTGAATATAAGGATATTAATTAATTCAGTGGGTTAGTAAATGGTTACTGGAATTAATGGGCTATTAACTGGACTAGTATTTGGGCCTAGAGGGTCACACGCAAATGGTTTTCAAGTCGATGGATAATCCGACAGGATTTCGAATAAGTCTGGGTTTTTATGAAAAACCACAAACTGAGTTATTATAAAAGAATGGATTCTACGTCCGGCGCCAGCAACCCTGACCTAGCCGTCATTCGTTCTTTCTCTCTTTCTCTCTCTTCTGGGCGTGCGGTTCCCGACTGCTTCGGCTTCCGTCCGACGGGAGATTCAAAATCCTCATGTCGTGACGGATTACGCGTAGCCAGACGGGATCTACAAACGCCGCAGCGAGCGAGGAAGCGAGGACGATCCATCGCGAGGAGAACCGCGTGGATACCGCTAGAGGTCGGGCATCTGCGCGACTTGCGGCATCGCTCCGACGGAACCGGAAAACGAACGCGGATTCGAATCCGTGCAAGGTGAACTCAATTTTCGCCGGTTTTATTTTAACGATCGAAACGGGATGGATCCGATCCCGAACATATTATTCCGCTGCGTTTTTCGGTCAGATCCCGACACAGCGATCCCAACAGTGGTATCAGAGCCAGGTTCCACTGTGTTTTCGCCGTTTCGATCTCTATTTGATAATTTTGTAATTAATTACATGCATGTGATGCGTTCATGAGATGAACACAGTGAGTTTAAGACAAACTGTAAGCATTAAATTTTTATTTTTCTGCAATTTTCGTGTGTTCTTCGTCGGACGAAGAACTACTCGTATCGGATTGTTCACGGGCATCCTAAGCATTGGCAAGGGCTCGATGGATCATGGAATTCCTTCCATGGGGTCGTGGATCGAAGTATTGATCTTGCATCATGACCGGGAGGATAAATAACCCCTATATTTATTTTTAATTTTAAAAGTATGGGGTTCCTAATTTTTTTTTGCAGAAAATGAATTTTTGGGGGGGTTTGGAAGATAACCGCCGGCAACCAGGGGTTGCCGGCGCCGTCGCCGGTGCCCCTGGGTGCCGGCGGCTACCCTCCGGCCGGGGCGCAAGTTGCCGGCGGCAGGGAGCCGCCGCCCCCCCACCCTGCGCGCAGCTAGGGTTTCCTAGCTACGCTCGGGTGGGGGGGGCGGGCCCGACGGGCCTGGCCGGGCCCCGGGTCCGAGCCAATCGGCCCTGGACCCGGACCAGGTCCGCGCCCTTGGGGGCAGACCTGGGTCCGAGCCAGGGACCGGCTGGGCTCAGCCCAGGTCCGGTGCGGTCCATTGGACCTCTGCCCATTAATTCCCTTTATTTTCTTGTTTTTTAATCCCTATTTAATCTGTTTTTGTTCCAAATTAAAAACAAAATTTAATTATTATTTGTAATGAGTTTTTACAATAAGATTGAGCTCTGTTTTTAATTTTATGGTCCAATAATTAGATTAATATGGATTAAAGTGGTAATTAACAAGTTGTTGTTAATTCCATCTAATTGTTAGATTAAAGGGCATAATTGGGGAATAAATTTAATTGTTAAATTTATCATTGAATGCCAGTTAATCTTATCTGCTTGGAATGTTACAATCTTGTCAAATTAGAGTCTATGTGCATTTATTTTGATGTGCATTAGTTTGCTTGTTTGAATTAGATTTAAATTAGCATACTTTGACTTAATGAAATTTTTTCGAAAATTCTAAATCCAAATTTTGTTTGGTCCATGGTTTTATGAAACCTGAAATTATTACTATTTTTGAAAAATTTTATTTAGCCATTTGATGCGCAATTCATGTGTGGTTTGTTTAAGTAAAACACATGGTGGTCATGGACGAGCATTAATTGTGGATGTGGAATATGATTGTGTGGTTTATTGTTTATTAATAAATAGAGGTCTGCGAACCTCTCCCTCTCATATTCCATTGTACTTCTACCTTCCTTCTCGATGTAATCGCCATAAGGCTTCCTCTTTTGAATTATTATGTAATTGAGAATTATGATGTAATTTGATCAAGGCGGCTGCGCGCGGAGCGAGGATGATCCACAACTGCTGACCAGATGAAAATGAAGGAGTTCATTGAATTCATGGATTTGCAGACTCATGATATAAGTTGTTATATTGTGTATGTGTGTGCGTTTGACTGTCTGGCTCAAGTCAAACCGCAGTGCCGTCCATGACCACACTAATGACATGTATGTGATGCGTATGCTTTATATTTGCTAGGTTATTAGTATTTATAATATATTCGATATATTTAATACTATCACCTAGGATGAGACCAAACTAAATAAGTAAAACCTTCGTTACAAACTCTAAGCCGTAGCGCGAGTCATTGAGAATGCACCACGTGGCTCTCCATTAATATGATCAATAGAACTTAATGGCAGATACTATGTGTTTACCCGAGGTCTGCCATTGTCTGTTGAGAGGACTGTTGATCATGGCATTAGATGCCTTTGGATAAGAGTAGAGGAATGATATAGTCATCCACGTGTTTACCTGGGAACTATATTTCTACTTTACTGTGTCACGTATTGATGGTAAAGCTTAGACCGGGGATAATGGTCTACTGTGTTTACCCGGGACCATTAAACTTGGGAGCCGAAGTATGATCGGATATTGCAAGGAGTTGCAATTATCATGAGATGATTGCTTTGAGATAGCGGTATGATACTACGTGTTTACCCGAGGTCATACTGTGATGCTTGGAGATTCTAATCCCCACTAGGAGACAGTCGGCGTCTCCCGTTCTGTATATTTGAAGATTATACAGTCCGTCGAAAATTAGTGGGAGTAAAACTAGATAATAAAAGACCATATCTTGTTTTAGTTAATCTGAATATCTGCTAATTATCAATTGATTATCTCCTGTAGGCGAGAATGTCGCACCATAACCCATTGCGAGGCATACTTGATGCCAACCGTTTGACAGGCACCAATTACTCAGACTGGCTCAGAAACCTGAAGATAGTCCTCAGGTCTGAGCAGATTGCCTATGTCTTGGATAATGAACCTCCTGCTGAACCAGCATTGTATGCTCCAGAGGAGGAAATGATAGTGTATGAAAAATGGAAGGAAGATTCCACCATGGCCCAATGCTACATGTTAGCCTCTATGAGCAATGAGTTGCAGAGGCAACATGAAGAGATGGATGCTAGATCTATCATGCTCCACTTGAAGGAGCTATTTGGTGAGCAGAGCAGAATCGAACGATATGAGATATCGAAGAATCTGTTCAAGGCTCAGATGGCAGAGGGAACTTCAGTACAGAACCATGTGCTGAAGATGATTGGGTGGGTGGAGAGGCTAGATGCTCTTGGGATTACACTTCCCAAGGAGATGCACACAGACCTCATGTTGTCCTCACTTCCACCGTCATATGCTCAGTTCATCGTTAATTTTAACATGAACAAGATCCAGGCCACCTTAGCTGAACTACTGAACATGTTAAAGACTGCTGAAGGGAACCTTGTGAAGGATAAACCCCAAGTCCTCATGGTTGGTAAGACCAACAGAAAAAGACTTGCAGTCCAAGCTTTTCGGAAAGGTAAGAACAAGGTTCAGAGAAAGGCAAAGGTTGCCAAGAAAGACAAAGGTAAAAGTGCTGAGAAAGGTGATTGTTTCTACTGTCACCAGAAAGGGCATTGGAAGAGGAATTGCAAAGAATACCTCAAGGACAAGGCTCAAGGAACTCTGAAGCAGCAGGACGCTTTAGGTATCTATATGATAGATGTAAACTTGTCAATAAGAGATTGTACATCATGGGTATTAGATACTGGATGTGTATCTCATATCTACAATTCTGTGCAGGCACTGACAAGAAGGCGTAAGCTGAGGACCGGCGAGGTGGAGCTGAGACTAGGTAACGGCGTAAGAGTTGCGGCGATCGCTGTGGGGACAGTGAAGCTCAAGCTGCCATCCGGAGACACATTTTTATTAGATGAATGCTATTATGTACCTAGCATAGTAAGGAATATCATTTCTACATGCTTGGATAGAATTGGATACAATTTAAACTTTGGGAGCAATAGCTGTTCAATTTATTTCGGAAATAAATTAACAGCTTCTGCTATTTTATCCAATGGTTGGTATCTATTAAATGTGTCTCATAATAATTTACACATCGGTTCTTCAATTAAAAGGAGTAAGTATGAAATGAACAAAGCCTACTTGTGGCATTGTAGGCTTGGACACATTGGTGAAAACAGACTCCAAATGATGCATAAAGATTGATATTTGGATCCATTTGATTATGAATCATATGCAACCTATGAGTCATGTTTAATGGGTAAAATGGCTAAGTCTCCATTTAGTGGAACTGGAGAACGAGCCAAAGACATATTAGAACTCATACATTCAGATGTATGTGGTCCTATGTCAACCCAAGCCATTGGTGGTTTCTCATACTTCATCACATTCTGTAACGACCCGCCATCCTATGACCGGAGACCCGATCACTAAATGGATGTCGGCCCATTAACTGCGGGTTCACACTCGGATCTCACACAACACATCTGGAGGAGTAAGCGCTAAACAAGGCTAAATATAACAATCACACGGACTACAAAGATATAACAAGTGCGCAGGAAGGAAGATAACAATGTCCGTATACAGTCCAACAATAATTACATGGTCCAACAGATTAAATAAGTACATGCAGAAGTAAAGTACAACAACATCGGGGCATACCCCGGAACTGAGACAACTGCTGGTCCGCACACCAAGAAGGCACCACACGCCACCACACGCTGCGAGCTCCACACCTGAAACTGTAGGGAGTGAGCCACACCAGAATTGGGCACAGTAGGGATCATCCGATCCCCAGCCTCCCACTCACACACCCACAAGTGCAACAATACAGATATAAGGCAATTAAATAAAGCAGTAAACATAGCACCCAAACCTGATATGAAACGTATGCATAAGCAGTGAAGCGGGAACAGTTCTAAGTAACCCGAAGAACCCAACACAAAGTCACGTCTCACAGCCAAAGTCCACAAAGCGACCGAACCACACTGTCGACCGAAGTCAAACGTCGCCTCCCAACACTACCACCACTGCTCACGCCTGTCCGCCCCTACAGTGTTCCGGGGCACTGTAGGGTGAGGCAGTGAGTCAAACTAGGACTAGCTGGGGCCAGTGAACCACCACTGTCCAGCCACGTGTGCACACAAGCAGTCTAGACTACTGTCCTACCGACCGGATTTCCTCCACGCCAGGCCTCGGCGCTTCAGGAGGGCCCTGGGGACCGGCGAACCCCCGTCAAGCCGAAGCTACAGGAACTAAACCACAACCCTAACCTCCCGGGCTGCGTCAGGCCAAAGGGCGAAGGGTACCACTCGTAACCTTGATCAAAGGTCACATCAGGCCCAGTGGCTAAAGGGGTAAAACAACTCCAACAGTACCACAACCAGCTTCACAGCAAGAAACGCGCCGGAAACTGCCACGACAAACAGGGAAACCCCGACCCGCTGAGACCAAATAGCAACCCCTCGGATAGCGCACCGGCTACTCCGGCCCGACGGGCTCAAGGTGGTTCTGCTTCCCTCAGCCAAAGGTAAAACACAACATGTACCCCTCCTCCACCGGTACGGCACAATGCCTCACAGACACCATGGCTCACCCCCATTGGCCCATAGTGACAGACGTAAACCACAGTAGTTCCAATTCCATATCCGCATAAACACACACACATACATGATGTAATTCCATTCACGCAGAAGTCCCCAGTCTCAGTGTACAACTTAAAGCATGTATTTGAACCATCCAATCGTGAAACATGTGTTAAATAACAGGAGTTAAACAGTTCTGTCTTGAATCGCGTCGACCGAGGTCGACGCCATTCAAGCCCCTAAAACAGGTTTATTAAAACCAGATTATTCCTTAAACCACGTCGACATGGGAAGCCGCCTTTTAAAACGCGTCAGAGTCCACAGACGTCATTCACACCAGAATTCCAAAGTTACAGAAGCCTCAGTCAGGGAATTTTCCTGCCTAAATGGTGTCATGCTGGCACGTCGCCATTCAAAATGGCGTCGTCCAGGCATGACGTCATTTAGCGCAAGAACCCCAAACTCATGGAACCTCGAACAGGGAGGTTTCTGCCCAAATGGCGTCATACTGGCCCGACGTCCTTCTAAAAGGCGTCGTCCAGGCACGACGCCGTTTAGCGCCAGAAACCTGGTTCCATGGTTCAACTCGAGGGTGGTTTCTCCCCTTAACCCAAACACCCCAAAACGCCCAAAACAGAAGGGGGAGAAAAGGGAAATCAAACAACCACAAGCATGCTACAATTCCACGATCTCGAAAACGGCCATTCCCACAAGAAAACCCCCTAAACATGCTCATTCTAACCCAAAACACATCATGCCGCGCCAAGAAAATCACGAGCAAGACAACCACAGTCCATGCAAGGTTCGTCCCCCTACCGGTTCTTGAACTCCTTCAAGCTCCGTGCCGCCGTCCCTCCGCACCGCACACCGCCGCCGGTACCCCCGAGGACGACGCCACTCCGCCGAGACGTCGGCCGCTGTCCGGAGAATGGAACGCCGCGAAGGATGTGGTGGAGGTAGAGGTGAGAGGTAGGGAGGTGTTGGAGTGATGGAAGAGGAAGAAGAGGAAGGGAAAGGGGAAAAGAGGGTCGGAGAGGGCGGAGAGGACGAAGAGAGAGAGGGTGGAGGCGAAAATGAGAGAAAGAAGGGGATGCTCGCGGGGTTAATCAGAAACTGGCTAAAACACGTCGACAGAGATAGAGGCCAATTAGGTGACAGGACGGGCCGTACTGACAGCGCTCTGAAACGCGTCGCTCACCACGGACGCCGTTCAGACGACAAGACAGGCCGTACTGACAACGCTCTGGCGCCGCACACTAACATCGTAGGGGTCGCAGTCTGAATCGCGTCGACCATTATGGACGCCGTTCAGACGATACGACAGGGGCCGTACTCTCGCGGCCCGAAACCCGCCCACGTGGCGCCCACATGGCATAACAGCAAGCAGACCTAAATGGCGTCCACACAACCTGACGCCTTTTGATAGGCGTCGAGCAGTGCAGACATCATTCAGTCAGGATTCACAAGGCCCCTCAGGGTCGAAACCAGGGGATCCGGCCCGAACCCGACCCGAATACTGAACCCGAAACCTCAGCCCTTACATTCTCCCCCCCTTAAAAGAATTTCGTCCTCGAAATTTGCAATCGCTTAACTATAAACTCGGCTAACCATAACATGCCGACACACGGATTACAACAATCATTCTCACCGCTCAGACCCACTGGGCTCCACATAATTAGCTAATCAAATTCACACCAAGCTAACCAAGATTCTCAATTCTGACGAAAAGCTTATGGATCATAATAACCATACACTAGCAAGGCACATATTACAAAATCGATTCTCCACCAAACCCAAGTACATAAAAGTGCCACAAGAGTTCACAACCACCTCTGAATAAGACAAGACAAAAGTGCTCCTCTAGCCTGATATCTCGAATCTCCACCAAGAGACGCAACACCACCCAACGCCCCGGGCTCCTACTGACCACTCGGTTCCTGACCTGTCTTATTCTTCTGGGGACAGTTCCTCGCAAGATGTCCCTTCCTACCACAGCCAAAACAACTACCAGTGATCAATGGACATATCTGATTACCATGAAACCTGCCACAACGGGGACAACGATCCGCAGCGTCCCGCCTCGCTTCCTGTTGCCAGCTGACCTCCGTCTGCATCTGTTGAACCGAACCATCTTCATCCTCGTCATAAGGTACCTCTTGGAACTCGAGCTCAAAGGAACTCGAACCGCCTGACGAAAAGACCGTTGATCTATCCTTGCCTTGCTGCTTCCCTTGCGCTGATTGCTCTGACTCCTTCCCCATTTGTTGAAATTGAATCTCCACCGCTGCCGCGCACCGAACTGCTGACGCCAGATCCTTACAACAATGAGCTGCCACAAATTCTCTCAGATCATGCCAAAGTCCATCCACAAATTTCTCCGTCCTAAGATCCTCATGCTCAGATATGTGTGGAGCAAATCTTCCCAGAGCTACAAATTTCATCTGATATTTTAGAACTGACATGCCATCCTGCACCAATTCCATAAACTCCATTTCCTTGGCCCTATGAACGTGCCTCGGAAAGTACTGCCCACTAAACTCTCTTACAAAGCCTTCCCAAGGAATCTCTCTCAAGGACCTATCTGGAAACATCAACCCCTTGATGGTAACCCACCAATCATAAGCATCGTCCTTCAGTAAGTAGGTCACCAACAACGTCTTGTCACTCTCAGCACATTCAAGAACATCGAACGCCTTCTCCACTTCCTTAATCCAATGAGCCGCCGCATCTGGAACTAGTTGACCCGTGAAAGAAGGGGGCTTCAACTTCAAGAACCGCTCCATCACCGTAGACTGGCCACCTCGGGAATTGGACCCCTCACTTCCATCTCCCTGCTGGTATCTAGACATAGCCCCAATCATAGCTTCCATGAAACGATCCACATTATGTCATTCTGCCCTCGAACCGCCATCGTCTGCTCTCAAACCACGAGCCAACGGAACTCTCCTCTTCGGTGCCATCACTACCCCACAAACACGAAAATCGAACCAAAACACGTCAAAACCTACCAATCTACACCAGCAGCCATCGCCTGTACAGACTCGTACTTATTGTTGGACTATAATATCTAACCCAGTTTATCACATACTCGACCAGACTGAGCTCTGATACCATCTGTAATGACCCGCCATCCTATGACCGGAGACCCGATCACTAAATGGATGTCGGCCCATTAACTGCGGGTTCACACCCGGATCTCACACAACACATCTAGAGGAGTAAGCGCTAAACAAGGCTAAATATAACAATTACACGGACTACAAAGATATAACAAGTGCGCAGGAAGGAAGATAACAATGTCCGTATACAGTCCAACAATAATTACATGGTCCAACAGATTAAATAAGTACATGCAGAAGTAAAGTACAACAACATCGGGGCATACCCCGGAACTGAGACAACTGCTGGTCCGCACACCAAGAAGGCACCACACGCCACCACACGCTGCGAGCTCCACACCTGAAACTGTAGGGAGTGAGCCACACCAGAATTGGGCACAGTAGGGATCATCCGATCCCCAGCCTCCCACTCACACACCCACAAGTACAACAATACAGATATAAGGCAATTAAATAAAGCAGTAAACATAGCACCCAAACCTGATATGAAACGTATGCATAAGCAGTGAAGCGGGAACAGTTCTAAGTAACCCGAAGAACCCAACACAAAGTCACGTCTCACAGCCAAAGTCCACAAAGCGACCGAACCACACTGTCGACCGAAGTCAAACGTCGCCTCCCAACACTACCACCACTGCTCACGCCTGTCTGCCCCTACAGTGTTCCGGGGCACTGTAGGGTGAGGCAGTGAGTCAAACTAGGGCTAGCTGGGGCCAGTGAACTACCACTGCCCAGCCACGTGTGCACACAAGCAGTCTAGACTACTGTCCTACCGACCGGATTTCCTCCACGCTGTAGGTGCTTAAAATGCTCGTGTGATTAACATGAAAAATCTATGTTGTTTAGTGTAAAAATAATCCTATTAAAACAACAACTAAGTGGAAGCAGTATCTATACTAATCATGATGTTAAACATGCAATTGAATAGCAAACTTACTTGCTTAAAATGGCTTTTGAAACCCTTTTAATCAAATAGGTTTCGGAAAGAATGATGTGGTGTGTTTTATGAAGTGAATGATGAAGCATAGGAGATTAATGACATGAAAATGAAGATGCGGAAATAAAAAAAACTTATGCCGAATTGGATGAAGCCTTGAATGGATGAAGATTCTTGAAAGAACGCCGACTTCTGGAAATGGCAGCGCTCCGACGTTCCGACGTTGATGCTTCTATCTTCAACTCGCTATAATAACACTCTCTCTTAATGGCTTTTTTAACTTTTATAACTCTTCAAGATGCAAGGTATTTATAGGCTTCTTCTGCGTTCGCGATTAACGTAGAAAAATCTAGGATTTATCTTTCTTAACTGAGAGATAAATACTAATTAATTCATCTTTATCTGTAATTATCTAAAACGCGTCCACATTGGCTGACGCCTTTCAGATTAATTAAGATAAGGATAAATATCCGGGAAAACTTATCTTTATCTTTATTAGCTAAAACGCGTCTACATGTATAGACGTCTTTTACACTAATTAAGATAAGGATAAACATCCGTAAGAGAAGTAGAAATAGCCTAGGAAAACTAAAACGCGTCGACCCTCACAGACGTCTTTTAGCTAATTAATCAACTGATTAAAAATTCAAATTTAAATGTTAAAATAAGAATAAATTCTAAATGGCGTCCACATGGATCGACGTCTTTTAGAATTCTGCATATTTTAACTGAAATTTGAGCTAAAATCAATTCAATTAATTAACTTAAACATGTCTGTTAAACCCGACACTTAAAAAGATCAATAAAAATTAATCAATGATTAAATATCAGACCATTCTGAGGCATTATTATATGATATGAAATTTACTCAAAATGACGTCAAAATTAGCGTGTCTACAGCTGCCTCACCTTGGCATCGTCTTTGCAAGGGAGTGAAATGAAATGGAATGTACTGAAAAGATGATGCCAAGGTGTGATGAGACACGCTCTTAACATCACATGATTGGAATTTTTCTCAAAATCATCGACGAAGATAGTTCAAAGAGATCAATCGAATCAATCCTGTCTGGATGAGGTAGACAAGGAAATAAAGTAAAGTCGATCAACCTCCTCGGAGTTGTAAGGACTGAGGTTTCGGGTTCAGTTTTCGGGTCGGGTTCGGGCCGAATCCCCTGGTTTGGACCCTGTGGGGTTTTCAGATTTCTGACTGAATGGCGTCAGCACTGCTCGACGCCTTTCAAAAGGCGTCAGGTTGTGTGGACGCCATTTAGGTCTGCTTGTTGTTGGGCCACGTGTGCGCCACGTGGGCGGGTTTCAGGCCGCGAGAGTACGGCCCCGGTCACATCATCTGAACGGCGTCCAGGTTGGCCGACGCGATTCAGACTGTGACCTCTGCGATGTCAGGGTACGGCGCCAGAGCGTTGTCAGTACGGCCTGTCCGGTCGTCTGAACGGCGTCCGTGGAGAGTGACGCGTTTTAGACGCTGACAGTACGGCCCGTCCTGTCAGACTGATAGGCGTCTGCCTCGATCGACGCGTTTTAGCTGGATTCAGATTGACCCCGCGAGCCTCCCCTTCTTTCCCTCATTCTCGCCTTCACTCTCTCTCTCCTCGCCCTCTCCGCCCTCTCCGACTCTCTTTTCCCCTTCCCTTCCTCTTCTTCCTCTTCCATCACTCCATAGCCTCCTTACCTCTCACCTCTACCTCCACCACCTCCTTCGCGGCGTTCCATTCTCCGGACGGCGGCCGACGTCCCGGCGGAGTGGCGGTGTCCTCGAGGGTACCGGCGGCGGTCTGCGGTGCGGCGGGTCGGCGGCACGGAGCTTGGAGGAGTTCAAGAACCGGTAGGGGGACGAACCTTGCATGTGTTGCTCGTGTTTTCCTTGGCGTGACATGACGTGTTTAGGCTAGATTAAGCATGTCTAGGGGGTTTCCTTGTGGGAATGGCTGTGCTTGTGATTGTGGATTCGTAGCATGCTTGTGGTAGTTGAATTCCTCTTCCTCCCCTTCTTGTTTTGGGACTTTTCGGAGTGTTTGGGGTTAAGGGAGAAACCCTCGGTTCGAACCAGGGAACCAGGTTTCTGGCGCTAAACGGCGTCGTGCCTGGTCGACGCCTTTCAGAAGGACGTCAGGGCAGTACGACGCCTTTTAGGGCAGAAACCTCCCTGTTCGAGGTTCCGCGAGATAGGGGTTCTGGCGCTAAATGACGTCATGGATGGACGATGCCTTTCGGAAGGACGTCGGGCCATCATGACGCCATTTAGGAAGGAAATCACCCCGAGTGAGGGTCTGTAAATCTGGAATTTCAGTGTGAATGGCGTCTGTGAACCTTGACGCGTTTTAAATAGGCGACTCCCTATGACGACGCGTTTCAAGGAATGATCTAGCTTTAATGAACCTGTCTGAGGGGCTTGAATGGCGTCGACCTCGGTCGACGCGATTCAAGACAGAACTGTGTAATCCTGGTTTTATCATGTGTATTCACTGTGGGACGATTCAAATGCATGCTTTACGTTGTACACTGAGACTGCGGACTTCTGCGTGAATGGAATTACATCATGTTATATGTGTATATATGTTTATGCGATTGTGGATCGGATTAACTGTGGTTTACGTTGTCACCATGGACCGATGGGGACAGGGTCATCGTGTCTGTGAGGCAATGTGCCGTACCGGTGGGAGAAGGGGTACATGTTGTGTTCTACCTTTGGCTGAGGGAAGCAGGATCGCCTTGAGCCCGACGGGCCGGAGTAGCCGGTGTGCTATCCGAGGGGTCGCTGTTTGTTCTCAGCGGGTCGGGGTTTCCCGGTTTGTCGTGGCAGCTTCCGGCGCGTTTCTTGCTGTGGAGCTGGTTGTGGTACTGTTGGAGTTGTTTTACCCCTGTAGCCACTGGGCCTGATGTGACCTTTGATCAAGGTTACGAGTGGTACCCTTAGCCCTTTGGCCTGACGCAGCCCGGGAGGTTAGGGTTGTGGGTAGTTCCTGTAGCTTCGGCTTGACGGGGGTTCGCCGGTCCCCAGGGCCCTCGTGAAGCACTGAGGCCTAGCGTGGAGGCAATCCGGACGGTAGGACAGTAGTCTAGACTGCTTGTGTGCACACGTAGCTGGCAGTGGCGGTACACTGGTTCCAGCTAGTCCTAGTTTGACTCACTGCCTCACCCTACAGTGCCCCGGAACACTGTAGGGGTGGACAGGCGTGAGCAGTGGTGGTAGTGTTGGGAGGCGACGTTTGACTTCGGTCGACAGTGTGGTTCAGTCGCTACGTGGACTTTGGCTGTGAGTCGTGACTCTGTGTTGGGTTCTTCGGGTTGCTTAGATTGGTTCTTGCTACACTGCTTATCGTACGTTTCATATCAGAGTTGGGTGCTATGTTTACTGCTTTACTTAAACTGCCGTATATTCCTGTTGATTACACTTGTGGGTGTATGAGTGGGGGGCAGGGGATCGGATGATCCCTACTGAGCCCAATTCTGGTGTGGCTCACTCCCTGCGGTTTCAGGTGTGGACCTCGTGGCGAGCGGAAGCGTGGTGTCTTCTTGGTGTGCGGACCAGCAGCTGTCTTAGTTCTGGGATATGCCCCGATGTTGTTGTACTTTCCTTCTACCTGTACTTATTTAATTTGTTGGACCATGTAATTATTGTTGGACTGTATACGGACATTGTTATCTTCCTTCTTGCGCACTTGTTATATCTTTGTAGTCCATGTGATTGTTATATTTAACCTTATTTAACGCTTACTCCTCCAGATGTGTTGTGTGAGATCCGGGTGTGAACCCGCAGTTAATGGGCCGACATCCATTTAGTGATCGGGTCCCCGGTCATAGGATGACGGGTCGTTACAGGGAAGTACCCCAGGTCGTAAACACTATCGGTTTCATCATGGGGAGCATTTGCCAGCCAATGTAGACGTGCTACAGCCATGATGGATCTTAAAAAGAAAACAAGAATATTGGATAAAGAATCTAAGAAAGGATAAAATTCCAATGATATCTTTAAGCGAACCTCAAAGATAATCAAGATACTCAATTCAGAATGGAATATTTCATATCATGTTTTGAGTTATTTGATTTAATGGTCTGAAACTTAATCAATAATTAATTCTTATCACAGTGATTTCAAAGTCCTATATGATGCATGCTGGGCTAAAAGAAAAATATAAAGTTAAATAAAATATAAATTAATCAAGGATAATATTGTTAAATTGTCATTAATGAGTCAAGATACCAATTCTTGTAATTCAGTGCTAAGCCGAAGCTCGTTTTTCCACGCACCGTTTTACAAAAGTGGAACCATCGTCCTCACTAATTAACAATCCAACGGTCTATCCGTGCGATTAAGAATCCTCTGGGGTTATCACTGTTTTTGTTGTAGGGGAACTCAAATTCCAGTTTCATCAAAACCACAAGGTCCTTGATATACTCTAATAAATACCTAATATATAGTAATGCGAATGCAAAATAATTACATGGAATAATACAAGGGTAGAAATAACCGTCTTTTTAGCCACGGTCAGGACTTCTTGACTTCCACAATGAGATCTTCTTGACATTTTCAGCTTCATTTAGGTTTTCTTGAATTTTCTGCAATCAAAATTATTAGTAATTCCAATACATAATTTCAGATAAATAACAGAAAAGCTAAAACGCGTCACGTCGCGCAGACGCTATTTAACATTAAAACGCGTCAGTGCTCCTCGACGCCTTTTACTCACAGAAACAGGTTTCTGGCTGTTCTCTACTCGGATTCCAACTCTACCAATGCACAACCCTTTTCCAATCCGGAAAAGTCTTCCTAGGATCGCAATTCCTTCTATATAAACACCCTTAGGTTGTTCCCAAGCAATCCTACCATAATCCAAAGATCCAAAGTTGAGTTTTCTCCAAAAGTTTAAGGTTTCTTCAAAGTTTCCAAGGTTTCCAAGCTTCAAGAAGGAGGAACTCCGAAAAAGGGGATGAATTCTTCAAACAAGAAGATGAAGATGTCTTTAGAGAAGTTTTCTGATGTGGAGAATCATCTCAATGGAAGGAATCCCAATCTTCAAGTAAGTTAAATCAACTTCCTTTCAATTCTTGTTCATGTTCTTCATGTTCTTCATCTTGTTTTTCTTTTCATAATTATCCCATGTTTCCTGGCCCAAGGAAGTTTACTTCTCTACCTTGGATTCGTGATCGTTTCGAATTGTGCGTCGTTAAACACATGAAAACGTTCAATCTAAATTTATCCAGCTCACTCAAATCAAATTTTGGAAATTAATAGCGGTGAGTCCGAGTCGAACCATAGGGAGATAGAATTTTAATTTTGAAAACTTTGGAGTTTAGTTAATCTAAAAAATAAGTGATGATTGTTTATGATTTTTAATGCTCTAGAATTCAATTATTCTAAAAATAACAACAACCTAAATTAACTAATTATATTAAATGTTTAATTACCTAATTAAACCATACACAAGCTACTTAACTAAAATTAAAAAGAAATCAAATTAATTAAACTAATTCTAATTAAACAAGCAAACATCCCTAATGTAATGAAGAAATAAGTATTAACTAAATAAAAGTTGAACAAAACTCTTATGAATTACTATCCTTTTAACAATAATGACACTTATCTCAACTAATAAAAATAATTAATGGAGAAAAATTAAGTAAACAACATGCAGCAAATAAGGGCTTTGAGGAGCTTTTGCTGGGCTTCGTTGGAAAAGGAGGAGTTCGAAAAGGGCAGTGAACAGCTGCTACACGTGGAAGCTTGCATGGCGGCAGGTTGCTGGCAGGTGGAAGAACATGCAGGTGCATGGAGGTGCTGAGGAAGGTGGTGCTGCGCTGCTGGTACACCGCCGCTGGAGCTTGCCGGATGCTGGCTACGTGCAGGTGGAGAACGTGGGCTTCACCAAGCATGCATGCTCGAGGAGGTCGGCTTCACCAAGTTGGTTGCTGCAGGTTGGCGGCTGAAGGAGCTTCTGGAGCTCGGGCAGGTGCGGCTGGTGGTGAGTTGGAACAGGGGCTTCACCTTGGACGTGGAAGAGTTGCTGGCCGGCGCTGGTGTGCGTGGGGAAGGGCTTCACCGCAGCCGTGAAGCTGCTGGTTCTGGGCACGTCGGCTTAGTGTGTTGGTGCTGGCCGCTGCTTGCAGGAGCTGCTACTGCGTGGAAGAGCTGGAGAAGGCCGGCTGCCGGTGCTGCAGGTGCAGCAGATGGGACGTGGATGTGCAGGGAACAAGTGGGCAACGCGAAGCAGCTGGTGGAGAGGCACTGGAGCGCTGGAACGCCGGGTGCTGGAACCACTGGGGCCGCTTGGAGCTCGGGTAGGTGCGGCGTGCAGGTTTGCATCCGGAGACCCAGCTGGTGGCGCGTGGAGCTGCTGTGCGTGGGAGCCAGAGAGAAGCCAAGAGAGGAGCTGTGGAGGGAGGAAGAAAAGAGAGAGGGAGGAGGAAGCTGCTGGTAAAACTGGAGAAGCCGAGAGAAGGATAACCGGAGGGAAAGAAAGAGAGAGCTACGTAGGAGAGATAATAGAGGGAGAGAAAGAGAGACGGAGAGAAGAAGAGAAGGCTGCGGGAGATAAAACGAGAGAGAGAGGAGCTCGGAGAGAGGGAGGAAGATAACCAAAAATTGCAGAAGGAGAAGGAGGAAAGGAGGCTGCTGCGGCTGGGAGGAAGAGAGGGATGGCAAGGAAAGAAGAAAACCAGGGAGGAGGAAGGGAGAGAAACAAAGAGAGAGAAGCACGAAGAGAGGGTATGCGGAGGGAGAGAACAAAGGGAGAGAAAGAGAGAAATTAAGAGAGAGAGAACCGGAGAGAGGGAGAGTCGGAGAGCTGCTGGAAAAATAAAAAAAATGAAGAGAGAACAGAGACGGAGGAGGAAGAGAACGGCTGAGAGAGGCTGGGAATTTATAGGAGAAATCGGAAGAGGAGAAGGAGCGTGGGAGGCTTGGAGAAGGGACAGGATTTGGATCTGGGGAGGAAGAGGAAACTGGAAAAGAAATATGATTCGAATATCTAAAACGAGAGAGAGAGAGAGAGGATTTTTAAAATAAAGGAAGGGATGTGTTTAGGAAATTGGACAGACGGAAGGAAATAGTGGGTTTTGGGAAACTCCAACGAAGGAAGGAATCAAATTGCATTTTTACCCCTATTTTAGTTGAAATCCGCACACTGGACCTCCCCTAAATTTCTGGAAACTCCACCAGCTGCACTGCATCATCGGCATGTCCTGTTCACACAAAATAAATAAAATTTAGCGCATTATCATAAAAATATCATCATATTTATTCATTTCGTCTCTGTTTTGTCGAAAAAACCGCAAATGTGCTATGCTCCTTTAATCACATGAAATGACGATGTTTTTAAGTCAGAATTTGATGAAATTAGTACCGTTGGACTTGTTACACAATTATCTATCATTTCATGCTATTTTGCAGATAAAAACATGACTATGATGCATATGATCGCCCTTAAATGATCAATTTAACACTTTATCACACCCCCCAACTTACTCATTGCTAGTCCCTTAGCAATGCAAATAAGGAAAAGTTAGGACAAACAATGAATATCATGCTTCGTTTGTAGTATCTTTCACAATCAATTTAAGTGGTAGCCGATTGGTTAAGCTAAAAGTTTTCACGTCCCACAATATTTTGATTCACGACAGGTGATTGTGCATGAAATTTGACACACTTAGAACTCGTTTCCGACCTTTTTGATATATTCTTGCCTTTACTACCCTTTAGATAAGACTACCTGGGGAGGAGAAGAGAATAAAAGATTTCCCGATCAGTCAGTGAGGACCGTTTTTCAGTTCCCGTCCCAACTCAGTACTTTTCACGACTTGGTCATATTTTTGGTACGATGGACTTTTTAGCGTGGCGTTTTTTTTCATTTTATTGTACTTTTGCTTTTGAGAGTGCGTACTTTTTGCCACTCTCTTTGAATTGCCTGAGGGGAGGTGCGTACTTTTTGCCACCTACCTTCCTTTAGCTCTTTTAATGCCTTCTATTGCCTTTAATGTTTACAGTTGTCCATTTTAAATGACCGCCTCTTTTAGAGTGCTGAGTGGGACAGTCCCCTATTACGGATCCTACACATTCCTTTCGTTCAACCCAAAAGAAAAATTAGAATAAGTAGTCTTATCCTTGAGGTTAATTCCAGCAATTCTATACTTTTAAGATCTTTCATTTATTCTAAGTTGCCGTGTGTGTGTGAAAATCATCTTGCCGTGGACTTTTGTAAAGTGGGATATTTAAACTTTGAAGGTTCTATAACCAATGTGACTAACAGAAAACTGATTTGTTTAAAATTTACTTAATGAGACATGATTTTCATGCAATTTTCATAGGATGTGAGAAGAAATTTTAAAAATTTGACCATTTTTCAGTAAAAGATATCAGTTTTCTTCAAAAGATTTTCAATAAATGCATATCAAATTGATTGTCCCACCCCCCAACTTGATTGACATTGTCCTCAATGGCATAAAAGATATGGAAAACATGTCAGCCAGAAGAGAATTTGTGAAGGAGCGAAACAACCTGTAATGAAGAGGATGCGACGTACCCACGGCGATTGTTGCTCAGGGACCTAAAAAGAAAGAAATACAAAAACTGAAGTAAAATATTGGGTTGCCTCCCAACAAGCGCTAAGTTTATCGTCTTTAGCCAGACGGAATGTGCACACTATCCAATACCTACTAGCACAAATTTCAGTGCATGCATTTTGAAGTTTGTTGGTTGGAGTGCACTCAGCATTGCATGTAGCTGATGAGTCAGAATGTTATCATTGAGGCTCCAGAGAAAATAATTTTTCAACATGGTCAATGGAATATTAGTTCTACTTGATTCATAGGCCATGTCAACTACGTACCCTGCTTCTTGTCCTTGACTAAATTGAAGGACTTGATCCTCGATAAAAAGATCAAAAGTTCCCAGAATGATGGACCATTGATTCAATGTAGGGGATGATCCAATGTCGAAGATGGGGAAATCAGCAAATATGTGGCTCCTATCCATCTGAATAAGAGTATCTTGGATCATGTCATGTGGCTGCTTAATGAAATGATCAATTGACTGCAAAGCAACCGACGTGTACTTTAATTTGTGGATTCCAAATTTCTCAAAGATAGAGACTGAGAACAGGTTCGGTTTGGCCTCAAATTTCAATAAAATCCAGTAAAGATTGATGTTATCGATATTGTAAGAATTGAGTTGGGCAACACAGTGAGTTTCTTTGAGAAAATGGCTATTGATGTGGACTTGGCCCAATAATTCCATCACCTCCTTGAGTCGGGCCAGCTTTTGGAGGCTATTGGGCTTAGATTCTCTAACACTCGGGAAACATATCATAGGTAGGTGAATATCTGGGCTCTCACTAGAATCCTTCTCGTCTCCTTCATCTCCCCCCAACTTACCCTCAATGGGCTCTTCTTGATGATTAGCTAAGTCTATGGCTTCAGTTTTCTCTTGATGTAATTCCTCAAGATTATCCACTTTCTGATCCATTGGGAAGAAGAAATATTCAAGATCCGGACCATCATGTGTATTTAATTCCTCTGTGGGAAATAGAAAGTGTTCAAAGTCCAGCTCAATATCCAGCAAATCACTCATTTCTCCTTCTCCTTTTTCCTTCAAGCTCACCTCAAGAGAGATAGGTGTGATCGTGACTTCACTTTGCTGGTCAGTCTGAGGGTTTTCCATCTTCTCTCTATCCACCAGGTATATATCTTCTAGAATATCCACTTTCTCTATTGGGAAGAAAAAATATTCGAGGTTCGGACTAGCATGCATATTGACTTCCACTGTGGGGTGTAACGACCCGCCATCCTATGACCGGAGACCCGGTCACTAAATGCATGTCGGCCCATTATCTGCGGGTTCACACCCGGATCTCACACAACACGTCTGGAGGAGTAAGTGCTAAACAAGATTAAATATATCAATCGCACGGACTACAAAGGTAAACGAGTGCGCAGAAAGGGAAATATCAATGTCCGTATACAGTCCAACAATAATTACATGTCCAACAATTAAATAAGTACAGGCAGAAGGAAGTACAACAACATCGGGGCATACCCCGGAACTAAGACAGCTGCTAGTCCGCACACCAAGAAGACACCACGCTTCCGCTCGCCTCGAGGTCCACACCTGAAACCGCAGGGAGTGAGCCACACCAGAAATGGGCTCAGTAGGGATCATCCGATCCCCTGCCTCCCACTCACACACCCACAAGTGTAACAACAGGAATATATGGCAATTAAAGTAACGCAGTAAACACAGCACCCAACTCTGATATGATACGCACGGTAAGCAGTGTAACAAGAACCATTCTAAGTAACCCGAAGAACCCAACACAGAGTCACGACTCACAGTCAAAGTCCACGAAGCGACTAAACCACACTGTCGACCGAAGTCGAACGTCGCCTCCCAACACTACCACCACTGCTCACGCCTGTCCACCCCTACAGTGTTCCGGGGCACTGTAGGGTGAGGCAGTGAGCCAAACTAGGACTAGCTGGACTCAGTGTACCGCCACTGCCAGCTACGTGTGCACACAAGCAGTCTAGACTACTGTCCTACCACCGGATTGCCTCCACGCTAGGCCTCAGCGCTTCAGGAGGGCCCTGGGGACCGGCGAACCCCCGTCAAGCCGAAGCTACATGAACTACCCACAAACCCAACTCTCCCGGGCTGCGTCAGGCCAAGGGTAAACCAACTCCCACCAGTAACACCACCAGCTCCACAGCTATAGGTACCACTCGTAACCTTGATCAAAGGTCACATCAGGCCCACTGGCTAAAGGGTAAACCAACTCCCACCAGTAACACCACCAGCTCCACAGCAGGAAACACGCCAGAAGCTGTCACGACAACCAAGGGAAACCCCGACCCGCTGAGACCAAACAGCAACCCCTCGGATAGCACACCAGCTGCTCCGGCCCGACGGGCTCAAGGTGGTTCTGCTTGTCTCAGCCAAGGGTAAAACACAACGTGCACCACACCACAGACACCATGACCCTGTCCCCATCGGTCCATGGTGACAACGTAAACCACAGTTAACACGGTCCACATTCGCATAACACAAGCACACATATAATCATGATTCCATTCGTACAGTAAACCTCAGTCTCAGTATATAGCTAACGCACACACACACACACACACAGGTGATGCAATTCCACTCACGCAGAAGTCCTCCGCCTCAGTATACAACCCAAAGCATGCATTTAAACCATCCCACTGTGAAACCCACATGAAATAACAGGATTGAAGCATTTCTGTCTTGAATCGCGTCGACCGAGGTCGACGCCATTCAAGACCCTTAGACAGGTTTATTAAAAGGCAAATTATCTTTAAAACGCGTCCACCGTTGAAGTCGCCTTTTAAAACGCGTCTGGGTGTCCCGACGCCATTCAACCTAGAAATCCAGATTTACAGACCCTTAAACGGGGGCATTTCCTGTCTAAATGGCGTCATGATGGCCCGACGTCCTTCAGAAAGGCGTCGTCCATATATGACGTCATTTAGCGCAGAACCCCAAACTCAGGAAACCTCGAACAGGGAGGTTTCTGCGCTAAAACGCGTCGTGCTGACCGGACGTCTTTCGGAAAGGCGTCGACCCAGCCCGACGCCATTTAGCGCCAGAAACCAGGCTTCCTGGTTCGACCCGAGGGCTTCACCTTTGAACCCCGGGCACCCCGAAAATCCCAAAATCAAAAAGGGGGGAGGAGGGAAACTCAACCACACAATCATGCCTACGAAAACACGATCACAAACACCATCGTTCCCTCAAGGAAACCCCCTAAACATGCTCAATCTAGCCCCACACACGCCACATTACGCCGAAAGCAACGAGCACACATGCAAGGTTTCGTCCCCCTACCGGTTCTCGAACTCCTCCAAGCTCCTCGCCGCCGACCCGTCTCGCCCCACGCCGCCGCCGGTATCCTCGAGGACGCCGCCACTCCGCCGGGACGTCGGCCGCCGTCCGGAGAAGGGAACGCCGCGAGGAAGGTGGTGGAGGTAGAGGTGTGAGGTAAGGTGGTGTTGGAGTGGTGGAAGAGGAGGAAGAGGGAGGGAAGGGAAAGAAGATCGCCGGAGAGGGCGGAGGGGTGAGGAGAGAGAGAGAGAAGGTGAGAATGAGGGAAAGAAGGGGAGGCTCGCGGGGTCAACCAGAACTCCTCTAAAACGCGTCGATCGAGGCAGACGCCAATCAGTCTGACAGGACGGCCGCACCGACACCGGTCTGAAACGCGTCGCCCACCGCGGACGCCGTTCAGACGACAAGACAGGCCGTACTGACAACGCTCTGGCGCCGTACCCTGACACCGCAGGTGTCGCAGTCTGAAACGCGTCGACCGAGGTGGACGCCGTTCAGACAAATCTGACAAGGCCGTACTCTCGCGGCCCGAAACCCGCCTACGTGGCGCAACAACCGACAGACCCTAAATGGCGTCCACACAACCTGACGCCTTTTGAAAGGCGTCGAGCGGTGCTGACGCCATTCAGTCAGCAATCTCAAGACCCCTCCAGGGTCCAAACCAGGGGATCCGGCCCGAACCCGACCCGAATACAGAACCCGAAATCTCAGTCATTACAATCTCCCCCCCTTAAAAGAATTTCGTCCTCGAAATTTGCAACCGCTCAATGCTCAACTCGGCTAACCCACACATACCGACAAACATCAATAACAACAATCATTCTCACCAATCACCCACACAGGGTTCCAACATATACACGCCAAGCTAACCAAGATTCTCAATCCTGACAAGAGTTGATAGATTAAAACGACCATACATTAACAAGGCACAAATTACAAAACCGATTTCTCCACCATCCCGAATACATACAAGTGCCACACGAGACCACAACCATCTCTAAACAAGACAAGATAAAAGCGCTCATCTAGCACAACCTCTCGAATTTCCACAAAGAGACGCGACTCCAATCACGCCTCGAACACCTACTCACCGCTCGGTCCCTGACCTGCCTTGTTCTTCTGGGGACAGTTCCTCGCGAGATGTCCCTTTCTACCACAGGCAAAACAACTACCAGTGATCAATGGACATATCCTGTTGCCATGAAACCTGCCACAACGGGGACAACGATCCGCAGTGTCCCGCCTCTCCTCCTGCTGCCAGCCGTCCTCTGTCTCCATCTGCTGAACCGAACCATCCTCTTCCTCATAAGGTGCCTCCTGAAACTCGACCTCGAACGAACTCGAACCGCCTGCCGAGAAGGCCGCTGATCTATCCCTGCTATGCTGCTTCTCCTGTGCTGAATGCTCCGATTCCTTCGCCGTGTGTTGGAACTGCATTTCTAATGCTGCCGCGCGCTGAGCTGCTGATGCCAAATCCCTACAACAATGGGCCGCCACAAACTCTCTCAGATCGTACCGAAGTCCATCCACGAATTTCTCCGTCCTCAGATCCTCACGCTCAGATATGTGTGGAGCAAACCTTCCCAGGGCCACAAATTTCATCTGATAGTCTAGAACTGACATATCACCCTGCACCAATTCCATAAACTCCCTGTAGACACGCTAATTTTGACGTCATTTTGAGTAAATTTCATATCATATAATAATGCCTCAGAATGGTCTGATAATTAATCATTAATTAATTTTTATTGATCTTTTTAAGTGTCGGGTTTAACAGACATGTTTAAGTTAATCAATCGAATTGATTTTAGCTCAAATTTCAGTTAAAATATTCAGAAATTCTAAAAGGCGTCGACCCATGTGGACGCCATTTAGAGTTTATTCCTATTTTAGTGTTTAAATTTGAATTTTAATTAATTGATTTATTAACTAAAAGGCGTCTGTCAAAGTCGACGCGTTTTAGGTTTCCTAAGCTGTTTTAACTTCTCTTCCGGATGTTTATCCTTATCTTAATTAGAGTAAAAGACGTCTACACAAGTGGACGCGTTTTAGCTAATAAAGATAAAGATAAGTTTTCCCGGATATTTATCCTTATCTTAATTAATCTGAAAGGCGTCATCCAAAGTGGACGCGTTTTAGATAATTACAGATAAAGATGAATTAATCAGTAATTATCTGTCGATTAAAGTAGATAAATCCTAGATTTTTCTATATTAATCGCGAACGCAGAAAATGCCTATAAATACCTTGCCTATCAAGGAGTTAAAAAAAAAAAGAAGAGAGAGAATTATTGAGCCTCATCGTTATAGCAATTTGGAGATCGAAGCAACCACGCCGGAGCGCTGCCATTTCCAGAAGTCGGCATCCTTCTTCAAGATCTTCATCCCTTCAAAGCTTCAATCAACTGGACTGGGCATAAATCAAAAAGAGGGAAATCAAGCAAAAGCCAGGAGAACTTCTGGACGATCCTCAACATTCAACAGCAAGAACAAAAGGATAAAGAGGCTCTCTTTCTTCAGCCGGCTGAAGGAGGGGAACCAAGGATTCAATCTTCCGCGTTTGAACAGGTAGGCGATCAAACTCTTTTGAAGCTTTTTAGTTAAAAGTTTCTGGCGATCACTGCACCTTAGTTGCATTTTTTTTTAATAGATTAATTTACCCTAAACAACATAATTTTTCACATAAATCACACGAGCAAATTTTCAGCACCTACAGCTCTTTTGGCGATCACGGTGGGACTTGGTCTCGCCGTCTTTTAATTTCTTTTGTTCTTGCTATTATCATACCGGGCACCCACGGTGCACCACTTGTGTCTTTCGACACGTCCTCACCAATTGGTGAGTGTTTAGTTTGTTTAATTTCCCTCGTGCACCACGTGCACACCCCAGTGGCAAGATCTTGCCTCCCCTTTGATTAGTTTAAAAAGCTGTTTTTGGTGATAAAATGATGTGTGTTTGAGTAATTTCTTAGTTGTTTAGATAGTAAACCATCCTGTTTAAAATCTGAAACTAAAAATCTTTGCATGAGTCGATTATTTATTGCATTTTTCCCTGTTTAAGGAGGATTCGACCCAGAAAATCCTTCTGGAAATCTGTTTCTGCGAACTGAAAAGCGTCCAGGAACAGCGACGCGTTTCAAAACCGCGTCAGGACACCTGGACGCCTTTTAGCCTCCAGATTATCTCTGTCGTTTACATCTGTTTCTGTGAAATAATTAAGTTCTGTGTTGAATAGCGTCGACCATCATCGACGCGATTCAGACAGTTTTTAGTTATTTTCCAGGTTTTCTCTGCTGTTTGCATCTGTTCTCTGCGAAAGAATTAAGTTCTGTTCTGAATAGCGTCGACTATCATCGACGCTATTCATACAGTCTCTTAATTATTTTTCAGTTTCCAGATTTCTGTGTTGAGTGCTAGCTACACATTACTCTATTAAGCATTAGAGGCCATCCAGGTCGCAGGGCATATGCATTGAGGCTAAAACCCTCCTTTTCTTAGGAACACATTACTCGACGTTAGCAACTCTCTCTGATTGGGTTGGTCCCTTGATCAGACTAGAGAAGTTGACGTTGAGACCTCCATAAGTCCCCAAAATCAAGGTATTCCTCCTTGATCATCGGGCTGGTTGTACCAATTGAAGTCCCGGCTAGATTCCGAGAGCGTTGTGAGAGAAAACCTTAGAGAATAACGGTGGAAATCGAACTGAAACTAGGATCCTTCCCTGAGCGAAATTGTGGTTTAATCCAATTCAAATAACTCAACAAGGAATCCTGAAATCACGTTAAGCATCCACTTGTTTGATTAATCTCTGCACAACTTGCTTGATTAATTTTTTTGAAAAGAGAATCTAATATAATGTTGCTGCGATCAGGCAGAGATTTGAGTATGGCCCAAGACGCCATTATCAACTACGAGGGAGATGCTAATGCCCCTCGCAATTCAGATTTCAACTACGAGAACGGGAGAGATGCTGATGCCTCTCGTAATTCTGTCCCCATTCCAGTTCGACATGACGGGAATGTCCGAACTCCTCTTTTTAATCCGCACGATCAATATCATGATCTTCCTCCGCATGAATATGCGATTCCTAATCCTGACTTTGAGGGGGACATGAATCAGCATGATCCCTCATCCTCCGATCCTATGGATCTTGTCAATGCTCTGGGAGTTCTTTCCTCCCGACTGGACCCTCAGCAGTTCGAGGCGATCCAGTCTATCTTGAAGGGGAAGGCACCCATGCAGCCTGCCGAGCCGAACCCTGTGGCTCCCCCCGTTGTTCCTCAACAACCTCCTCCTCCTCCTTATATCCAACAGGCCATGGAAGGCCTTCATCTTACTTCTTGGCCAACTGGGCCACAACTTTCGTCATCCAGGCAACCGGCTAGACCGCAGACGCCCATTTATCAAAATGCCCTCGGGCATGGCGGAAGCTCTGCCGGACCTCATCCTTATTACCCTCCTTGTCCAACGTACTCTAGGCAGCAGGCCTATCAGGTACTTCCTCCTCCTCCTCCTCCCCAGGCAGATCTGACCACGTAGACGTTGCTGGCCAAGATGGAGCGCATGGACGAGCAGTTTAACAATCTTCAGAAGATGATGGGGGTTAAAGCTGTGCCGGAAATCAATTTGCCGAGCCTGCCAGTGTTCCATCTGCCACCCTCTGAAATGCCAGTGTATCGAAAGTATAACGGTACTGGTAACCCCTTCACGCACCTGAAGGAGTTCATGTACGAATCCTCTTTCTGGCAGAATGATAAGAGGTCATTGGCTTTCTTGTTCAGGAGATCCCTAGAGGGACCAGCCCTCGAGTGGTTCTTTTCTCTGGAACCCTCAGAAGTAGAGGATTATGGTATCGTTTCACGTAAATTTATCCAACGATACCAGGACAGAGTTGCACCCTCCTTGTCTATCACGGATCTTATTGCAGAAAAGATGAAACCGGACGAGGAGTTTGTCAGTTTTGCTGACAGGTGGCGGGGCCTGGCTGAAAAAGTGAAAGATCACTTGTCCGAATCCGAACAAGTGAAAATGTTGATTTCTAACGCCACGCCCCAGTTCAAGCTAGTCCTCTCCTTGAACAACTTGACGAACATGGCAGAGCTCTATGAAAGGGCACGGTACTGCCAGAATGCTTTCAAGGACGCTACGTTCTCTAGCGTCTTTGATCCTCATAGACCTAACAGGCCTCCGCCTCGGAAGCCTGCAGTGCCGAATTCTCCTAGCTCAGGTCCAACTACTGAGGGGACGCTCTCTCACGAGCAGGTC
Organism: Zantedeschia hybrid cultivar; assembly: GCA_030544215.1. NCBI lineage: Eukaryota > Viridiplantae > Streptophyta > Magnoliopsida > Alismatales > Araceae > Zantedeschia > Zantedeschia hybrid cultivar. The sequence goes on along the minus strand of JARZZO010000002.1, from coordinate 41,728,032 downwards.
AGTACTATGAACAATAACTCGCCCCAGTTTGTGAGGAATCAGCAGCAGTACCAGAGGCCACCACAGCCGAGCCAGCAGGGGTACAGGCAGCAGCAGAACCCCCATTACCAACAGCAGTACCAGCGGCCCCAGCAGCCGAGTCAGCAACAGCTACAGCAACAGCCGCAACGGCAACAGCAGTATCAGCAGCCACATCAGCAGCAACAGCAACAGCCACAGTACCAGCCGCGTGCACCGCCGGCGTACCACAATGTCCCTCCTCCTGGTGACTACAACCAACAAAGGAGACCTCCAGGCCCGAAAAGGGCAGAGTACCCGGCCCTCCCAGAATCCTTGGCGGATATCTTCAGCGCTTTAATGGCAGCCAATGCCTTAGCTTTGCCGAGAGAGAAGGCCGTCTGGCCTCAAAATGCCGATACGTCTAGGTATTGCTATTTCCACAGACAACCTGGGCATACCATTGACACCTGCTTTCAGTTCAGAGATTATATCCATGATCTCAACGAGCAGGGCGGCATAGACTGGGAGGAAATGAAGAAGTACATAACAGCCCTGAAGGCGAGGAGACCGCAGCAGCAGCAGCAGCAAGCAAGACCACCGGCACAAGCAGCAGCACCACCCAACATGGGAATAGTGCAGAATCCACTCCCGGAGCATCAGAACCAAAGCCAGGTTGCTCCCATTCTGACGAACAGCCAGTCTGAGGCTGGTCGTGGGCAGCAGTGGAGAGTAGAGGACTCTTCCTCTCTTTGTTCAACGGGTCACGTTCAAAGTACCGCAGAGCGACCACCACGCCGCACCATCCACATACCAAGGCCACAACCTGTTACCATTACCCCCATACCCACACCTACATACCACTCGCCCACACCCAATAACCCATTACCACTACCCACCTTCCTAAGACCCATTACACCCCGCACCACTACGCCTCCATCATATAACCCCCCGCAAACCAATAACGCACCCCTCCTACCATCTAGGCCATTACTACGCATACCGTTTCCTACTTCACCCACTACCACTACCGCCTATCCAGATATGCCCTTACCATCTAGACCGCTATTACGCGTACCATTCCCCACTTCGCCAACCACTTACCCATCCACCATCCAACCCTCTAGGCCTTTAATCCGCACCGCGCCATCACCACCTAGCCCTACGCCATCACCTACCTACCAACCCTCTACGCCATCCGCACCGTCCAACCCTGCGGTACTTAAAGTGTCACCCGGATCCTCCACGGTTGAGGAACACGCGCTCCGGAGTGGAAGGATTTTCAACAAGGTCTTTCCTCAGTCCACAGTCAGAGACGGCCCATCACAGCCGACTGAGGAAGCCCACAATGAAGAGAGTGCACCAGGCACTCAATATGACTTGTTGAAACACCTAGATCGGACACCGGCACGGATCACTATACTCGAACTGATCAAAAGATCCAAGAGTCACCAAGAAGCTTTAATGGAATATCTGCAGAAGGTGATGGTCAATGAAGACGTGCCGGTAGAAAAGATTGCAGCACTACTAGTTCCTCAGGGGGATCAGCCCTCCATTACATTTCATACATCGGAACTAGCACCGCTAGCAGCCAGAAGCATGGCTCTGAGTATCACGGTTAACATCTGTAAGAAGGCCGTGGATGCATGCCTGGTCGACACAGGGGCTTCGATCAATGTTCTACCTCCGAAGACCCTGGAGCTGTGCGGTGTGCCCAAAGAGAAATGGCTGCCCAGCCCCATCTCAGTAACAGCATATGACAATTCTACCCGTTCCCCTCTGGGAATGGTTTATTTAAAGGTGGAGCTGGGCCCTGTAAGTCATGCAGAGGTCGAATTTCACATCTTGGAAATCGACCCTTCCATAAATGCCATTTTAGGCCGTCCTTATATTAAAACTCTCGAGGCGATTCCTTCTACGAATCATCAATGCCTCAAATTTCCTTACAAAGGACGAATAATTAAAGTAACGAGCATGCCGATCCTTGCTGCTGCTCATTCCTTGAACATTAAATCTGTTGTTTTACCTGGCCGACAACCTTTTCTGTCGGTATTACAGGTCTACCGTCCAGTGGCTGATCCTCTGAAAGCCGCTACTATTTCTCCATATCCGTTAGATGCTATCAAAAGGGGGAAGTGCATGAGTACCCCAGGATGGAGGATTATGATGAAGAACGGCTACGAGCCTGGGAAAGGTCTGGGCACACAATTGCAAGGCAGGACCACTCCTGTCAGAAATCATCGAGCAGCACCTGGAAGTGGTCTGGGCTATAGGCCAATAAAACTAAAGCAAGATCTGGTTCAGAAAGCAAAGATCGAACAAGGCCCGAAGATCTGGGAGGCAATGTCTACACCACTCAAAGAAGGCCGAGATCCCCTAACATGGACCCTGTGTACACACTTTGTAAAAGGGCCCATACTCAGCTATGACAATACGGTGGTCATTACTTCATATTTTGACTTCCATGATATTTATGGGAGGGACTTGGCCAGACATTGCTCTGAACTGCTTACGTACCAATCCTTGGAGGCTCTGCGGCCTATGAAAAGGAGGAAATTTCATGATCCTGAATGTGAATGGTACAGGTGGTTCGATCTGAGGGACCTGTATATTGCACTGAACAGACTATTTCTGGATCCTGCAGAACCTAAGTGGCCGCCGCAAATTGATGAATTGATTGAAAGCCCTGGTGCTATATTTGACAAGCGGATACTGCTATCTGAAGAAACCGATGAAGGGGAGCCAGATGACCCCTATGAAGCTGGTTATACAACAGATCTGCTCTGGAGGGGGACATATCCTTCACATGTCTTCACGCTCCATACTCTTTTCCGTACACTGCTCTTGACCCCGACTTGGTCGCGGGTCATAATTGAAGATATTCCACGGGCTCCGCCCGTCATGATTACTCTGTCCCCTCGGGACATTATACCACAACCTCCTCTCGATCCAGAGAGGTTGTATGATCTGATCTGGGACATATTACTATATGATCCCCCTAATCCTCTGGCCTTGGTGCCACTTCCTCCGTCTGATTCTCCTCCCATTTTTATTCATTCTTGCTTTATGGTTAATTCTTTCATTTTCCAAAAAAAAACGCCAATTTGGCAACAAATTCTTCCCAAATCCTCATTGAGGAAACATCTTACTTGTCCGATTGCACCCCGCCGCGCGGGTCCTTCGGTCAAGATTCTCTTCTAGATTTACTCTGTCCCTCCCCTCGGGAGGATTCTCTTGTATTTCCACTTGTATCCCAGGATTTTCATCCTGCTTCGTCTTCGTTAGGTTATGATAGTGAAGTTCGGCAGTCTAGTCAGGTTAGGAAGTCTAGGAAGCCTAAGGGTAGGCAAATTCCAGATAGATACCTCCATGACTTAGCTGATAAGTGCTCTTCCTGCTCTTTGATCCCTCAGCTTCTAGAAAATCCAATTCAGATGCCAGAAGATTGTATGGACGATGAGTCAGTCAATGATCGGTACGGGGTATATGAATTAGTACATGAAAAGTACCCCATTGTTGAAAAGGAAGATGACGAGGACGCGGCTGAAGCATACGCCAGTGGAGTGAAGAGATTTGATGAACCCTCAGCTGCCGTAGAAGAGCCCACCAAAGAAATTAATTTAGGGACTGAAGACGAACCTAAGGTTGTCCTCGTCAGTAAAAATCTTTCTACAGAGGATGAAAACGCAATGGTACAAGTACTAAAGGACTATAAGGACACTTTCGCCTGGAGTTATGAAGATATGCCAGGGTTAGACTCATCTTTAGTTGAACACAGGTTGACATTAAAGGAAGGAGTTAGCCCGGTCAAACATAAACTAAGGCGATTCCACCCACAAATGGCTTTAAAGATGAAGGAAGAGGTCGATAAGTTGCATAAAGCCAAATTTATTAGAGTTGTCCTTTATCCACAATGGGTGGCCAATATAGTCCCGGTTATGAAGAAGGACGGAAAGGTCAGAATTTGCATCGACTTCCGCGATTTGAACCGGGCATGTCCTAAAGACGATTTTCCATTGCCTCATATTGATGTACTCATCGATAACACCGCTGGCTATGAGACGTTATCATTCATGGACGGATTTTCAGGATATAACCAGATCAAGCTGGCAGAAGAAGATCAAGAGAAAACATCATTCACTACACCTTGGGGAACATACTGTTATGTTGTCATGCCATTTGGATTAAAGAATGCTGGAGCCACTTATCAAAGGGCCATGATGGCAATATTTCATGACATGATGCACATAGATCTAGAAGTGTATGTGGATGACTTGTTAGTTAAATCGAAAACAAAGGCTGAGCATGCCAAAGTTTTGGCAAGGGTGTTAGAAAGATCGAGAGAATATCAGTTAAAGATGAACCCCAAGAAATGTGTATTCGGGGTATCTTCAGGAAAATTGCTTGGATTTATCGTCAGCAAACGGGGAATTGAGATCGATCCTAATAAGGCGAAGGCTATTAGAGAAATGCCACCTCCTAAAAACTTGAAAGAGTTGAGAGGATTAATCGGGAGGTTGCAATTTATTCGCCGCTTTGTCTCTCAGCACTCACAAAGGTGTAAGCCGTTTTACGAGCTTACCAAGCCGGGAGTCAAATTCGATTGGGACGATAAGTGTCAGGAGGCGTTTGATGGATTAAAGAACTATTTAGCAAGTCCTCCTGTTTTGAGACCACCATCTCCAGGCAAACCATTGATACTTTATATTTCAGTCCTGGATGATGCAGTGGGGGCTGTCTTAGCACAAGAAGATGAAGAAGGAAAAGAGAGGGCAGCCTACTATCTCTCTAAACTTCTCAACCCCGCTGAACAGAGATATACAGCGATGGAGAAGACATGTGCAGCATTGGTTTGGGTTGTTCAGAAATTGAAGCATTATTTTCTAGCCCATGAAGTCCATCTCATCGCTAGGATGAATCCGATCAAATTTCTTCTGGAGAAATCTGTTCTTACTGATAGGTTAGCGCGATGGCAAAGCTTTCTATCTCAATTCGACATCATCTATATTCAGCAGAAAGCGATCAAGGGCTATGCCATAGCAGAACATCTTGCTCATCATCCCCTTCCTCGATTTGATCCAGCACGATCAGAGTTTCCGGATGAGGAACTGATGTCCGTAAATCAAATCAGAGATGATATGTGGACTCTGCATTTTGACGGAGCTCTGAATTCTCATGGAAAAGGGATCGGTATCGTTCTGTTATCACCTGAAGGTATCACCATTCCACAAGCCTTTCAGCTTGATTTTCCAGTTACAAACAATATTGCTGAATACGAGGCACTCCTTGCTGGTCTCGAGGCTGCTCATTTCCATGGTGCTACTAAACTCAGGATCGTAGGTGATAGCCAACTAATTCTTCGCCAAGTGCTGACCAAGTATCGAACTCTCGATCCCAAGCTCAAGCCTTATCAGGAGCTTACTTCTGCTTACTCAAAGCTTTTCACGAAATTGATCTTTGTCCATGTCCCTAGGAATCAAAACATCTTAGCTGACGCTCTAGCTTCACTTGCATCTTCTCTTGATTTTCCAATCAGCAAACAATCCGAATCAATCATAGTTCATAGGCGTCTTTCACCCGCCGTGAAAGATCCTTCATTCCTTAGAACTAAGGAGAAGTTGCTGAAGAAAGTCAGGGACGGAGATATCATTGAGAAAAGAGAAATTATGCTGATAGAGCTGTTAGAAGAGATGGATGATGAACAGAAGCCATGGTATTATGAAATTGCAAAATATTGTGAAGATCAATCTTATCCTGAGGAAGCTACAACTGAGGAGAAAAGAGCTATCAGGAGAGTTGCTCAACGATACACCTTAGTTGGGGGAGCATTATATAAGAGAGGTTTTGATGGAGTTCTTCTGAGATGTCTAGACGAAGATGAGCTGTGGAAGGTTATGGAAGGAGCTCATAGTGGAGTTTGTGGTGGCCATGTCAATGGACAGATGTTAGCAAAGAAGATCCTTAGACAAGGATTTTACTGGCCAACCATGGAAGAAGATTGTGTAGGATTTGTTCGTAGATGTGCTAAGTGTCAACTTCATGCCGACAAAATTCATTCTCCTGCATCTTCACTCCATCCTGTTTCTTCCCCATGGCCTTTATCCATGTGGGCTTTCGACATTATTGGACCTCTTGGTAATCCAGATTCCGGCATCAAGCAAAAATCTTTCATTCTCACGGCAACGGAATACTTTACCAAGTGGGCAGAAGCTGAAGCGTACGTGGAGATCAAAGCATCAACCGTCTGCAAGTTCATCATGAAGAACATCATCACCCGATTTGGAATTCCAAGCACCATCGTCACCGACAATGGACCGCAGTTCGTGTCACAAGAATTGAAGGACCTCTGTAACAGGTATAAAATTGCATTGTATCATTCGTCTCCTTATTATCCGCAAGGCAATGGCCAAGCAGAGGCAACAAATAAGACTTTGATAAAAATCATCAAAAAGACGTGTAAATCTAACAAATTCACAGATTGGCCAGAAAAATTGGTTGAGGCTTTATGGGCCTACCGAACTTCAATCCGCACGCCTACTGGGCAAACTCCTTATTCCTTAACATTTGGAATGGAGGCGGTAGTTCCATATGAGATCCTTATACCGTCATTAAGAGTACAATTGAATAAGGAATTTTCTATTGATGAACATCGTTCAGCACTCCTTGCTCAATTGGAACTTTTAGATGAGAAAAGATGGTCAGCTGCTAATCATGCAAAAGTTTATCAAAATAGACTAGCACGTTTTTATCAAAAGAAAGTCATTGAACGTAAGTTCAAAGTCGGTGAAATGGTTGTCAAAAGAATTTTTATAAAACCTGGTGGTCCGCGTTCTAAGCTCCAACCCAACTGGGAAGGACCTTATGTTGTATCGCACGCTTTTCCTGGTAATGCTTATCGTCTTATTAATGCGGAAGGAGAAGAGCTAAAACATCCCTGGAATGGTTTACATCTTAAGAAATACTACCCTTAGGTTAAAAAGTTGATCAGTATGGTACAAAGACCAGTGGAATCAGAAAGTTTATAAACTCAAATTTCCTTATTAGTCTGAATAACTTAATTTCAAACCCATTAATGCACACACTAACACGTTTGATTCGTGAGTAACAAGAGATGCCAAGTCCTAAAGAATATCGAAAGCTTGACCGAAAGTGTAGAGTACAAATCGTTCCTTTTAAAAGCAAAAAAATTTCTGTTTTATGTTCGGCCCATGATGTCGGAACGAGGCTTAGAATAGACTATCAAGAATACCCGCCATCTTAGTAGGAGGCCGTCATAAAAAAATGGGGGAGATCCGTCCCGAAGAAAAGAAAAGAAAGAAAAGGAAAAGGCAAAAGCCAAATGTCAAATCAATAGGCCATTACATTATAAACGTTACATCAAGGCCATGAAATGAAATGAAAGGGAACGCAAGGTCGATAAATACCCCGGAAAGAAATGACCGAACCCCAACGGATATTAGGGTAGAAAAGGGACATCTTTTTAAGTCTCCGGAACCTTCTCATGGGCTTTCTAAACTTATTCATCTTTTCTTTCTAAAGAGATGTACTCCAAACTTAAGGAATGGCTTAGATCGACTAAGGGTCAAATCATCAAATGGAATCACGAATGGAAACACAAGTTCAAACACGATGGGTTTAAGTTGAGTTGTTAAAGAACAATTTGGGAATTAAGTTAATAAATGAATATGATCTTTTGATTTAAGTACCATGCTGATCTTTATGTCAAAAAAATCCAAAAAAATACACATAAGTCAAAATCCCAAAAAAATATACATATATCAAAAAAAAAAAAAAAAAAATGCATATGTCAAAAGCCAAAAAAATACATATTTCAAAAAAATTCAAAAAAAATACATGTGTCAAAATTCAAAAAAAATATATATTTCAAAACCACAAACAAAAATGAATATTTCAAAACAACAAAAATATTTCAATTAGCATCTGCTTGTTGCATTTAGTGTGTTTCATTCCTTTTATTTTCAGTGAGTATCTGTTTGCTTGTATGTTGCATCTTTGCTTAAGTTTGATTATTCTCATTACCTTTGTTAATAAAGGCTATGCCCCTTGACCATTTATTGAAAGAAAAGATTGATTGACCATTTATTTGGTCAGGCAAGGGGCTAAGCCTGAACAGATACTTAACATGTTTGTTCAAGTTATATACAGGACACAAGGCATGAAGAGAGTTGGAATCCGAATAGAGAACAGCCAGAAACCTGTTTCTGTGAGTGAAAGGCGTCGAGGAGCACCGACGCGTTTCAAAGTTAAAAAGCGTCTTCGCGACACGACGCGTTTCAGATCTTTATGTGCTTTGTCCGAAATTCCATGTTTTGATGTTTAAATTGAATATTTGTTTGGAGTTAATAATTTTGATTGCAGAAAATTCAAGAAAGTTGAGTAAAGATGGAAAATATCAAGAAGATCCCACTGTGGGAGTCAAGAAGTCCTAACCGTGGCTAAAAAGACGGTTATTTCTACCCTTGTATTATTTCATGTAATTATTGTAAATCATTCGCAATAATATATATTAAATATTTATTAGAGTATATCAAGGACCTTGTGTTTTGATGAAACTGGAATTTGAGTTCCCCTACAACAAAAACAGTGATAATTCCAGAGGATTCTTAATCGCATGGATAGGCCGTTGGATTGTTAATTAGTGTGGACGATGGTTCCACTTTTGTGAAACGGTGCGTGGATAAACGAGCTTCGGCTTAGCACTGGATTACAAGAATTGGTATCTTGACTCATTAATGGCAATTTAACAATATTATCCTTGATTAATTTATATTTTATTTGACTTTATATTTTTCTTTTAGCCCAGCATGCATCATGTAGGACTTTGAAATCATTGTGATAAGGATTAATTATTGATTAAGTTTCAGACCATTAATCAAACAATTTCAAAACATGATATGAAATATTCCATTCCGAATTGAGTATCTTGATTATCTTTGAGATTCGCTTGAAGATATCATTGGAATTCTATCCTTTTTTGGATTCTTTATCCAATATTTCTTGTTTTCTTTTAAGATCCATCATGGCTGTAGCACGTCCACATTGGCTGGCAAACGCTCCCCATGATGAAACCTGCAGTGTCTACGACCTGGGGTACTTCCCACTCCGAGGAGGTTGATCGACTTTATTTTATTTGAGCTAAAAAAATTGATTTTAGCTCAAATTTCAGTTAAAATATTCAGAAATTCTAAAAGGCGTCGACCCATGTGGACGCCATTTAGAGTTTATTCCTATTTTAGTGTTTAAATTTGAATTTTAATTAATTGATTTATTAACTAAAAGGCGTCTGTCAAAGTCGACGCGTTTTAGGTTTCCTAAGCTGTTTTAACTTCTCTTCCGGATGTTTATCCTTATCTTAATTAGAGTAAAAGACGTCTACACAAGTGGACGCGTTTTAGCTAATAAAGATAAAGATAAGTTTTCCCGGATATTTATCCTTATCTTAATTAATCTGAAAGGCGTCATCCAAAGTTGACGCGTTTTAGATAATTACAGATAAAGATGAATTAATCAGTAATTATATGTCGATTAAAGTAGATAAATCCTAGATTTTTCTATATTAATCGCGAACGCAGAAAATGCCTATAAATACCTTGCCTATCAAGGAGTTAAAAAAAAAAAAAAGAGAGAGAATTATTGAACCTCATCGTTATAGCAATTTGGAGATCGAAGCAACCACGCCGGAGCGCTGCCATTTCCAGAAGTCGGCATCCTTCTTCAAGATCTTCATCCCTTCAAAGCTTCAATCAACTGGACTGGGCATAAATCAAAAAGAGGGAAATCAAGCAAAAGCCAGGAGAACTTCTGGACGATCCTCAACATTCAACAGCAAGAACAAAAGGATAAAGAGGCTCTCTTTCTTCAGCCGGCTGAAGGAGGGGAACCAAGGATTCAATCTTCTGCGTTTGAACAGGTAGGCGATCAAACTCTTTTGAAGCTTTTTAGTTAAAGTTTCTGGCGATCACTGCACCTTAGTTGCATTTTTTTTTAATAGGTTAATTTACCCTAAACAACATAGTTTTTCACATAAATCACACGAGCAAATTTTCAGCACCTACAGCTCTTTTGGCGATCACGGTGGGACTTGGTCTTGCCGTCTTTTAATTTCTTTTGTTCTTGCTATTATCATACCGGGCACCCACGGTGCACCACTTGTGTCTTTCGACACGTCCTCACCAATTGGTGAGTGTTTAGTTTGTTTAATTTCCCTCGTGCACCACGTGCACACCCTAGTGGCAAGATCTTGCCTCCCCTTTGATTAGTTTAAAAAGCTGTTTTTGGTGATAAAATGCTGTGTGTTTGAGTGATTTCTTAGTTGTTTAGATAGTAAACCATCCTGTTTAAAATCTGAAACTAAAAATCTTTGCATGAGTCGATTATTTATTGCATTTTTCCCTGTTTAAGGAGGATTCGACCCAGAAAATCCTTCTGGAAATCTGTTTCTGCGAACTGAAAAGCGTCCAGGAACAGCGACGCGTTTCAAAACCGCGTCAGGACACCTGGACGCCTTTTAGCCTCCAGATTATCTCTGTCGTTTACATCTGTTTCTGTGAAATAATTAAGTTCTGTGTTGAATAGCGTCGACCATCATCGACGCGATTCAGACAGTTTTTAGTTATTTTCCAGGTTTTCTCTGCTGTTTGCATCTGTTCTCTGCGAAAGAATTAAGTTCTGTTCTGAATAGCGTCGACTATCATCGACGCTATTCATACAGTCTCTTAATTATTTTTCAGTTTCCAGATTTCTGTGTTGAGTGCTAGCTACACATTACTCTATTAAGCATTAGAGGCCATCCAGGTCGCAGGGCATATGCATTGAGGCTAAAACCCTCCTTTTCTTAGGAACACATTACTCGACGTTAGCAACTCTCTCTGATTGGGTTGGTCCCTTGATCAGACTAGAGAAGTTGACGTTGAGACCTCCATAAGTCCCCAAAATCAAGGTATTCCTCCTTGATCATCGGGCTGGTTGTACCAATTGAAGTCCCGGCTAGATTCCGAGAGCGTTGTGAGAGAAAACCTTAGAGAATAACGGTGGAAATCGAACTGAAACTAGGATCCTTCCCTGAGCGAAATTGTGGTTTAATCCAATTCAAATAACTCAACAAGGAATCCTGAAATCACGTTAAGCATCCACTTGTTTGATTAATCTCTGCACAACTTGCTTGATTAATTTTTTTGAAAAGAGAATCTAATATAATGTTGCTGCGATCAGGCAGAGATTTGAGTATGGCCCAAGACGCCATTATCAACTACGAGGGAGATGCTAATGCCCCTCGCAATTCAGATTTCAACTACGAGAACGGGAGAGATGCTGATGCCTCTCGTAATTCTGTCCCCATTCCAGTTCGACATGACGGGAATGTCCGAACTCCTCTTTTTAATCCGCACGATCAATATCATGATCTTCCTCCGCATGAACATGCGATTCCTAATCCTGACTTTGAGGGGGACATGAATCAGCATGATCCCTCATCCTCCGATCCTATGGATCTTGTCAATGCTCTGGGAGTTCTTTCCTCCCGACTGGACCCTCAGCAGTTCGAGGCGATCCAGTCTATCTTGAAGGGGAAGGCACCCATGCAGCCTGCCGAGCCGAACCCTGTGGCTCCCCCCGTTGTTCCTCAACAACCTCCTCCTCCTCCTTATATCCAACAGGCCATGGAAGGCCTTCATCTTACTTCTCGGCCAACTGGGCCACAACTTTCGTCATCCAGGCAACCGGCTAGACCGCAGACGCCCATTTATCAAAATGCCCTCGGGCATGGCGGAAGCTCTGCCGGACCTCATCCTTATTACCCTCCTTGTCCAACGTACTCTAGGCAGCAGGCCTATCAGGTACTTCCTCCTCCTCCTCCTCCCCAGGCAGATCTGACCACGCAGACGTTGCTGGCCAAGATGGAGCGCATGGACGAGCAGTTTAACAATCTTCAGAAGATGATGGGGGTTAAAGCTGTGCCGGAAATCAATTTGCCGAGCCTGCCAGTGTTCCATCTGCCACCCTCTGAAATGCCAGTGTATCGAAAGTATAACGGTACTGGTAACCCCTTCACGCACCTGAAGGAGTTCATGTACGAATCCTCTTTCTGGCAGAATGATAAGAGGTCATTGGCTTTCTTGTTCAGGAGATCCCTAGAGGGACCAGCCCTCGAGTGGTTCTTTTCTCTGGAACCCTCAGAAGTAGAGGATTATGGTATCGTTTCACGTAAATTTATCCAACGATACCAGGACAGAGTTGCACCCTCCTTGTCTATCACGGATCTTATTGCAGAAAAGATGAAACCGGACGAGGAGTTTGTCAGTTTTGCTGACAGGTGGCGGGGCCTGGCTGAAAAAGTGAAAGATCACTTGTCCGAATCCGAACAAGTGAAAATGTTGATTTCTAACGCCACGCCCCAGTTCAAGCTAGTCCTCTCTTTGAACAACTTGACGAACATGGCAGAGCTCTATGAAAGGGCACGGTACTGCCATAATGCTTTCAAGGACGCTACGTTCTCTAGCGTCTTTGATCCTCATAGACCTAACAGGCCTCCGCCTCGGAAGCCTGCAGTGCCGAATTCTCCTAGCTCAGGTCCAACTACTGAGGGCACGCTCTCTCACGAGCAGGTCAGTACTATGAACAATAACTCGCCCCAGTTTGTGAGGAATCAGCAGCAGTACCAGAGGCCACCACAGCCGAGCCAGCAGGGGTACAGGCAGCAGCAGAACCCCCATTACCAACAGCAGTACCAGCGGCCCCAGCAGCCGAGTCAGCAACAGCTACAGCAACAGCCGCAACGGCAACAGCAGTATCAGCAGCCACATCAGCAGCAACAGCAACAGCCACAGTACCAGCCGCGTGCACCGCCGGCGTACCACAATGTCCCTCCTCCTGGTGACTACAACCAACAAAGGAGACCTCCAGGCCCGAAAAGGGCAGAGTACCCGGCCCTCCCAGAATCCTTGGCGGATATCTTCAGCGCTTTAATGGCAGCCAATGCCTTAGCTTTGCCGAGAGAGAAGGCCGTCTGGCCTCAAAATGCCGATACGTCTAGGTATTGCTATTTCCACAGACAACCTGGGCATACCATTGACACCTGCTTTCAGTTCAGAGATTATATCCATGATCTCAACGAGCAGGGCGGCATAGACTGGGAGGAAATGAAGAAGTACATAACAGCCCTGAAGGCGAGGAGACCGCAGCAAGCAAGACTAGCAGGGATTACTTACCCCAACTATCAGGGATTAGCAGAGGCTCTTCTAGGGATAGAGGTGTTCAGCCTAGGGAGAGAGTCTAGGATGGTTCCTAGAGTAGAAGTAGAGGCAGCTTTAGGACTAGACGAGCCCCGGCGTCGGTCTGACGAGACCCGGGAGGAGTTTAGGGATAGATTAGCCGAGTCATCTTCCTCCGTCTACTGTAGTGACCCTAGTCAGGGGGAGGAGGTAGATAGGCAGCTTAGGGTCTTCTTAGTCTTCTTCTTCGGTCGGTTGCTCTTCGGTGCGAAGGGCGACCACATCCACTGTAGGTTTCTTTATTTATTAGATGACTTAGATAGCTTAGGAGAGTATGCCTGGGGTGCGGCCCTTCTGGCCCACCTCTTCGCCGATCTGTCCGCGGTCACGCCGGACCGTGAGACCACTGTCAGCGGCTTCTCGCTGTTTCTTCAGGTATTAACTTGTTTAATTATTTGTTTATGATATGCAGTGCAATATGATATGATACTTTTTCTAACCAAATGTTCATGAATGCAGGTGTGGAGTTACTACTACTTCCCGCTCGGCAGAGCACGGATTGCGAGCCCCAGTGCCGTCCCATTGGCCTGCCGTTGGCAGCCGATCGTGGACACGGCTCCACAGCACCCCCAGCTGACGGCCCTCCGCCGTCAGTTCCTGGATTACCCCGAGCTACTGGTAAATTTTTTAATTTGTTCAATTTCATTAAATGCAATTTTTTATTCCTTAAGTGCAATTTATTTATGAATGCATCTAACCTATATGCAGGTGATTTGGCGCCCGTACCTTGGTATGGGCGAGGAGGGTCAGCCGTGGGTGACGGCTAGCAGGAGGAGGTTCGGGAGGCAAATGTGGGTGCATTGCCTCAACGAAATCGAGCCCCTCCGCCTCCGGCTCGTGATGAGGACGCTGGGCCTCCACCAGGAGTGGATAGACGAGGAAGTCCCGGAGGGCGTGGGGAGGAGCATGAGGGGGAAGCAAGCCCTCACCGACTGGCGTGCCAAGTTCCCTGAGCAATACGAGGACTGGCACCGTCGGGGCGTACGGGTGGAGTCCTGGGCGGAGAGTAGCGAGGGCTACCTCCAGCAGTACCGGGCCCACTACGCCGATCAACTTCGGCTCCTCCGACCACTCGATGTAAGTATGCATTTATGCGTCTCCAATTTTATTATTATCTTGATTTATATTTGTGAATGAATGTATGCATGTAAAATATGCAGGATGCACGAGATGCGGTCATCGTCGACCTCCGGGCCCGCCTACATGATGCGGAGGCCCAGATAGAACAAGTCCAGAAGGAGTTGTTTGATCTGGTATGTATGAATGAATATGAATGCATGTTTTTTTAATTAATTGTTTTGGCGATTAATCACTGACAGTTGTCTTTTTGGTGCAGCGAGCCGTCTACACCCAGGCGGCTCCCCCTTCTTTTGGAGCTTCGTCTTCTTCATCATCTGCCTACGACGCTGCTCTGGCTGATCTTCAGAGTCAGCTTGCCTCCGCCACCCACCGGGCTTCTCTCGCGGAGGAGGACCGTGCTGCTCGGGTAAATTCTTCAACTTTTGACTTCTGAATTTGATCTTGATTACTTGATTGCCTTGAACTAATACTGACTTTTATTCAGGTTGCTGAGCTTCAGGAAGCCCTTCGGAGGGCTGAAGCAGATGCGTCCCGGGTTCGCGATCTCGAGGAGCAGGTGGCTCGAGTTCGCGAGCTTGAGGAACAGGTGGCTCGCCTCTCCACTGGGGATCTTCCTCGCTAATTCTCACGCCTCCAGTCCCGACTGGAGTTCATCACCGAGGAGCGAGAGCGGGAGAGGCAGGAGCGGCAAAAGATGGATGCTGAGATGACTGCTCTCCGGGTCCAGCTTGGCGTTGCAGAGCGTGAGCGACGCAGCTTGGAGGAGCGTTACCGACGTGCCCGCCAGCGAGCGCAGGAAAGGGGGCACGGCAGTGCGTTCACCGCGAGCGTGGCCATATCATCAGGCCAAGCTGGTCCGAGTTTGATGGGGCCACCACCTCCTAGAGCTCCGCCGCCGGATGCGCCTGACGAGGCTCAGAGCCAGTTCGACGAGGGGGCGGGAGAGAGACAGCCGTGAGGGCTCATGTATCTTCTTTTTTTTTCTTCTTCATGTAAACAATCTTTTGATAATATACATGAAACTTTTGGGCTCCAATCTTGTGTTCCTGTGCTTGTCTTGTATCCTGTACAACACTGAACAAACAGGTTAAGCATCTATTTAGGCTTAGCCCCTTGCCTGACCAAATAAATGGTCAATCAATTTTTTTCTTCAATAAATGGTCAAGGGGCATAGCCTTTGTTAACAAAGGTAATGAGAATAATCAAACTTAAGCAAAATGCAACATGCAAGCAGACAAATGCTCACTAAAAATGAATGAAACATACTAAATGCAACAAGCAGATGCTAATTGAAATATTTTTTGTTGTTTTGAAATATTCATTTTTGTTTGGGGTTTTGAAATATATGTTTTTTTTTTAATTTTGATATATGTATTTTTTTTTGAATTTTTGACATATGTATTTTTTTTGAATTTTTGACATATGTATTTTTTTTTAGATTTTTAACATATGTATTTTTTTTTGAATTTTTTGACATATGTATTTTTTTTGAATTTTTTGACATATGTATTTTTTTTGAATTTTTGACTAAAAGATCAGCATGGTACTTAGATCAAAAGATCATATTCATTTATTAACTTAATCTCCAAATTGTTCTTTAACAACTTAACTCAAAACCCATCGTGTTTGAATTTGTGTTTCCATTCGTGATCTCATTTGATGATTTGACCCTTAGTCAATGTAAGTCATTCCTTAAGTTTGGAGTACATCTCTTTAGAAAGAAAAGATGAAGTTTAGAAAGCCCATGAGAAGGTTCCGGAGACTTAAAAAGATGTTCCTTTCCTACTCTAATATCCGTTGGGGTTCGGTCATTTCTTTCCGGGGCATTTATCGACCTTGCGTTCCCTTTTGTTTCATTTCATGGCCTTGATGTAACGTTTGTAATGTAATGGCCTTTTGATTTGACATTTGGCTTTTGCCTTTTTGCTTTTTCTATTCTTTTCTTTTCTTCGGGACGGATCTCCCCCTTTTTTTTTTATGACGGCCTCCTACTAAGATGGCGGGTATTCTTGGTAATCTATTCTAAGCCTCGTTCCGACGTCATGGGCCGAGTTTAAAATAGAATTTTTGCTTGAATGATGTGTACTTTACACTTTCGGTCAAGCTTTCGATATTCTTTAGGACTTGGCATCTCTTGTTACTCACGAATCAAACGTGTCAGTGTGTGTAGTAACATGTTTATAGTTAAGTTATCCAGACTAACAAAGAAATTCGAGTTTATAAACTTTCTGATTCCACTGGTCTTTGTACCATACTGATCGACTCTTTAACCTAAGGGTAGTATTTCTTAAGATGTAAGCCATTCCAGGGATGATTTAGCTCTTCTCCTTCTGCATTAACAAGACGATAAGCATTACCAGGAAAAGCGTGCGATACAACATAAGGTCCTTCCCAGTTGGGTTGGAGCTTAGAACGCGGACCACCAGGTTGTACAAAAATTCTTTTAACAACCATTTCACCGACTTTGAACTTACGTTCAATGACTTTCTTTTGATAAAAACGTGCTAGTCTATTTTGATAAACTTTTGCATGATTAGCAGCTGACCATCTTTTCTCGTCTAAAAGTTCCAATTGAGCAAGGAGTGCTGAACGATGTTCATCAATGGAAAATTTCTTATTCAATTGTACTCTTAATGACGGTATGAGGATCTCATATGGAACTACCGCCTCCATTCCAAATGTTAAGGAATAAGGAGTTTGCCCAATAGGTGTGCGGATTGAAGTTCGGTAGGCCCATAGAGCCTCAACCAATTTTTCTGGCCAGTCTGCGAATTTATTAGATTTGCATGTCTTTTTGATGATTTTTATCAAAGTCTTATTAGTTGCCTCTGCTTGGCCATTGCCTTGCGGATAATAAGGAGATGAATGATGCATTGCAATTTTATACCTGTTACAGAGGTCTTTCAATTCCTGTGACACGAACTATGGTCCGTTGTCGGTGACGATGGTGCTTGGAATTCCAAATCGAGTGATGATGTTCTTCATGATGAACTTGCAGACGGTTGATGCTTTAATCTCCACGTACGCTTCAGCTTCTGCCCACTTGGTGAAGTATTCCGTTGCCGTGAGAATGAAAGATTTTTGCTTAATGCCGGAATCTGGGTTACCAAGGGGTCCAATGATGTCGAAAGCCCACATGGAGAAAGGCCATGGGGAAGAAACATGATGGAGTGAAGATGCAGGAGAATGAATTTTGTCGGCGTGAAGTTGACACTTAGCACACCTACGAACATATCCTACACAGTCTTCTTCCATGGTTGGCCAGTAAAATCCTTGTCTGAGGATCTTCTTTGCTAGCATCTGTCCATTGACATGGCCACCACAAACTCCACTATGAGCTCCTTCCATAACCTTCCAAAGCTCATCTTCGTCTAGACATCTCAGGAGAACTCCATCAAAACCTCTCTTGTATAATGCTCCTCCAACTAGAGTGTATCGTTGAGCAACTCTCCTGATAGCTCTCTTCTCCTCAGTTGTAGCTTCCTCAGGATATGATTGATCTTCACAATATTTTGCAATTTCATAATACCATGGCTTCTACTCATCATCCATCTCTTCTAACAGCTCCATCAACATGATTTCTCTTTTCTCAATGATATCTCCGTCCCTGACTTTCTTCAGCAACTTCTCCTTAGTTCTAAGGAATGAAGGGTCTTTCACGGCGGGTGAAAGACGCCTATGAACTATGATTGATTCAGATTGTTTACTGATTGGAAAATTAAGAGAAGATGCAAGTGAAGCTAGAGCGTCAGCTAAGATGTTCTGATTCCTAGGGACATGGACAAAGATCAATTTCGTGAAAAGCTTTGAGTAAGCAGAAGTAAGCTCTTGATAAGGCTTGAGCTTGGGATCAAGAGTTCGATACTTGGTCAGCACTTGGCGAAGAATTAGTTGGTTATCACCCACGATCCTGAGTTTGGTGGCACCATGGAAATGAGCGGCCTCGAGGCCAGCAAGGAGTGCCTCGTATTCAGCTATATTGTTAGTGACTGGAAAAATCAAGCTGAAAGGCTTGTGGAATGGTGACACCTTCAGGTGATAACAGAACAATACCTATCCCCTTTCCATGAGAATTCAGAGCTCCGTCAAAATGCAGAATCCACATATCATCTCTGATTTGATTTACGGACATCAGTTCCTCATCGGGAAACTCTGATCGCACTGGATCGAATCTAGGAAGGGGATGATGAGCGAGATGTTCCGCTATGGCATAGCCCTTGATCGCTTTCTACTGAATATAAATGATATCAAATTAAGATAGAAAGCTTTGCCATCGTGCTAACCTATCAGTAAGAACAGATTTCTCCAGAAGGAATTTGATCGGATTCATCCTAGCGATGAGATGGACTTCATGGGCCAGAAAATAATGCTTTAATTTCTGCACAACCCAGACCAATGCTGCACATGTTTTCTCCATCGCTGTATATCTCTATTCAACGGGGTTGAGAAGTTTAGAGAGATAGTAGGCTGCCCTCTCTTTTCCTTCTTCATCTTCTTGCGCTAGGACAGCCCCCACTGCATCGTCCAGGACTGAAATGTAAAGTATCAATGGTTTACCTGGAGATGGTGGTCTCAAAACAGGAGGACTTGCTAAATAGTTCTTTAATCCATCGAATGCCTCCTGACACTTATCGTCCCAATCGAATTTGACTCCCGGCTTGGTAAGCTCGTAAAACGGTTTACACCTTTGTGAGTGCTGGGAGACAAAACGGCGAATAAATTGTAACCTCCCGATTAATCCTCTCAACTCTTTTAAGTTTTTGGGAGGTGGCATTTCTCTGATAGCCTTCGCCTTGTTGGGATCGATCTCAATTCCCCGTTTGCTAACGATAAATCCAAGCAATTTTCCTGAAGATACCCCGAATACACATTTCTTGGGGTTCATCTTTAACTGATATTCTCTCGATCTCTCTAACACCCTTGCTAAAACTTTGGCGTGCTCAGCCTTTGTTTTAGATTTAACTAATAAGTCATCCACGTACACTTCCATATCTATGTGCATCATGTCATGAAATATTGCCATCATAGCTTTCTGATAGGTGGCTCCAGCATTCTTTAACCCAAACGGCATGACGACATAACAGTATGTTCCCCAAGGTGTAGTGAATGACGTTTTCTCTTGATCTTCTTCTGCCAGCTTAATCTAATTATATCCTGAAAATCCGTCCATAAACGATAAAGTTTCATAGCCAGCAGTATTATCGATGAGTACATCAATATGAGGCAATGGAAAATCATCTTTAGGACACGCCCGGTTCAAATCGCGGAAGTCAATGCAAATTTTGACCTTCCCGTCCTTCTTCATAACCGGGACTATGTTGGCCACCCATTGTGGATAAAGGACAACTCTAATAAATTTGGTTTTATGCAATTTGTCAACCTCTTCCTTCATCTTTAGAGCCATTTGTGGGTGGAATCGCCTTAATTTCTGCTTGACCGGGCTAGCTCCATCCTTTAATGTCAATATGTGTTCAACTAAAGATGAGTCTAACCCCGGCATATCTTCATAACTCCAGGCGAAAATGTCCTTGTAGTCCTTAAGTACTTGTACCATTGCCTTCTCATCCTCCGTAGAAAGATTTTTGCTGACGAGGACAACCTTAGGTTCGTCTTCAGTCCCTAAATTGATTTCTTTGGTGGGCTCTTCTACGGCAGCCGAGGGTTCATCGAATCTCTTCACTCCACTGGCATATGCCTCAGCTGCGTCCTCGTCATCTTCCTCATTTTCAACAATGGGGTCCTTTTCATGCACTAACTCATATACCCCATACCCATCATTGACTGACTCATCATTCATACAGTCTTTTGGCATTTGAATTGGATTTTCTAAAAACTGAGGGATCAAAGAACAAGAAAAGCATTTATCAGCTAAGTCCTGGAGGTATCTATCTGGAATTCGCCTACCCTTAGGCTTCCTAGACTTCTTAACCTGACTAATCTGACTAAAACTAGACTGCCTAACTTCACTAAACTCCCTATCATAACCTAATGAAGATGAAGTAGGATAGAAATCCTGGGATACAAGTGGAAATACAGAAGAATCCTCCCGAGGGGAGGGACAGAGTAGATCTAAGAGAGAATCTTGACCGAAGGGCCCGCGCGACGGGGTGCGATTGGATAAGTAAGATGTTTCCTCGATAAAGATTTGAGAAGAATTTGTTGTAAAATTGGCGTTTTTTTTTGGATATCAGAGGAATTATATGTGAAGCAGGAGTGAATACAAATAGAAGGAGAATCAGATGAAGGAAGTGGCACCAAGGCCAGAGGATTAGGGGGATCATATAGTAATATGTCCCAGATCAAATTATACATCCTCTCTAGATCGAGAGGAGGTTGTGGAATAAGGTCCCGAGGGGACAGAGTAATCATGACGGGTGGAGCCCGTGGAATATCTTCAATAATGACCCGCGACCAAGTCGGGGTCAAGAGCAGTATACGAAATAGAGTATGGAGCATGAAGACATGTGAAGGATATGTCCCCCTCCAGAGCAGATCTGTAGTGTAACCAGCTTCATAGGGGTCATCTGGCTCCCCTTCATCGGTCTCTTCAGACAGCAATATCCGCTTGTCAAATATGGCACCAGGGCTTTCAATCAGCTCATCAATCTGCGGCGGCCACTTGGGTTCTACAGGATCTAGGAACAATCTGTTCAGTGCAATATAAAGGTCTCCCAGATCGAACCACCTGTACCATTCGCATTCGGGATCATGGAATTTTTTCCTTTTCATAGGCCGCAGAGCCTCCAAGGATTGGTACGTAAGTAGTTCAGAGCAATGTCTGGCCAAGTCCCTCCCATATATGTCATGGAAGTAAAAACACGAAGTAATGACTACCGTGTTGTCATAGCTAAGTATGGGCCCTTTCACAAAGTGTGTATATAGGGTCCATGTTGGGGGATCTCGGCCTTCTTTGGGTGGTGTAGACATTGCCTTCCAGATTTTCTGACCTTCTTCAATCTCTGCTTGCTGAACCAGATTTTTCTTCAGTTTTCTTGGCCTATAGCCCAGACCACTTCCAGGTCTCGATGATTTCTAACAGGAGTGGTCCTGCCTTGCAACTGTGTGCCCAGACCTCTTCCAGGCTCGTAGCCGTTCTTCATCATAATTCTCCATCCTGGGGTACTCATGCACTTCCCCCTTTTTATAGCATCTAACGGGTATGGAGAAATAGTGGCGGCTTTTAGAGGATCAGCCACTAGACGGTAGACCTGTAATACCGACAGAAAAGGTTGTCGGCCAGGTAAAGCAGCAAATTTAATATTCAAGGTATGAGCAGCATCAAGGATCGGCATGCTCGTCACTTTAATAATTCGTCCTTTGAAAGGGAATTTGAGGCATTGGTGATTCGTAGAGGGAATCGCCTCAAGAGTTTTGATATAAGGACGACCCAAAATGGCATTTATAGAAGGATCGATTTCCAGAATGTGAAATTTGACCTCTGCATGACTTACAGGGCCCAGCTCCACCTTCAAATAGACCATTCCCAGAGGGGAACGGGTAGAGTTGTCATATGCCGTCACTGAGATGGGGCAGGGCAGCCATTTTTCTTTGGGCACACCGCATAGCTCCAGGGTCTTCGGAGGTAAAACATTGATCGAGGCCCCTGTGTCGACCAGGCATGCATCCACGGCCTTCTTACAGATGTTGACCGTGATGCTCAGAGCCATACTTCTGGCTGCCGGCGGTGCTAGTTCCGATGTATGAAATATAATGGAGGGTCGATCCCCCTGAGGAACTAGTAGTGCTGCAATTCTTTCTACCGGCACGTCCTCATTGACCATCACCTTCTGTAGATATTCCATTAAGGCTTCTTGGTGAATCTTGGATCTTTTGATCAATTCAAGTACAGTGATCCGTGCCGGTGTCCGATCCAGATGTTTCAACAAGTCATATTGAGTGCCTGGTGCACTCTCTTCATTATGGGCTTCCTCAGTCGGCTGTGATGGGCCGTCTCTAACTATGGACTGAGGAAAGACTTTGTTGAAAATCCTTCCACTCCGGAGCGCGTGTTCCTCAACCGTGGAGGATCCGGGTGACACCTTAAGTACCGCAGGGTTGGATGGTACAGATGGCGTAGAGGGTTGGTGTGTAGGTGATGGCGTAGGGCTAGGTGGTGATGGCGCGGTGCGGATTAGAGGCCTAGATGGTTGGATGGTGGATGGGTAAGTGGTTGGCGAAGTGGGGAATGGCACGCGTAATAGCGGTCTGGATGGTAAGGGGGGATCGGGGTAGGTGGTAGTGGGTGAAGTAGGAAATGGTACGCGTAATAGTGGCCTGGATGGTAGAAAGGGCGCGTGATTGGTTTGTGGGGGGTTATATGATGGAGGCGTAGGAGTGCGGGGCGTGATGGGCTTGAGGAAGGCGGGTAGGGGTAATGGGTTATTGGGTGCGGGCAAGTGATATGTGGGTGTGGGTAGAGGGGTGATGGTAATGGGTTGTGGCTTAGGTATGTGGATGGTGCGGTGTGGTGGTCGTTCTGCGGTACTTGGAACGTGACCCGTTGAACAAAGAGAGGAAGAGTCCTCTATTCTCCACTGTTGCCCACGACCAGCCTCAGACTGGCTGTTCGTCAAAATGGGAGCAACTTGGTTTTGGTTCTGGTGCTCCGGGAGTGGATTCTGCACTATGCCCATGTTGGGTGGTGCTGCTGCTTGTGCTGGTGGTCTTACTTGCTGCGGCTGCTGCTGCTGTGGTCTTCTCGCCTTCAGGGTTGATATGTACTTTTTCATCTCCTCCCAGTCTATGCCACCCTGCTCATTGAGATCATGAATATAATCTCTGAACTGGAAGCATGTGTCAATGGTATGCCCAGGTTGCCTATGGAAGTAGCAATACCTGGACGTATCGGCATTTTGAGGCCAGACGGCCTTTTCCCTTGGCAAAACTAAGGCATTAGCTGCCATTAGAGCGCTTAAGATATCTGCCAAGGATTCTAGGAGGGCCGGGTATTCTGCCCTTTTCGGGCCTGGAGGTCTTCTCTGCTGGTTGTAGTCACCAGGAGGAGGGACATTATGGTATGCCGGCGGTGCTCGCGGCTGATACTGCTGTTGCTGCTGCTGATATTGCTACTGTTGGGGCTGCTGGTACTACTGTTGCCGTTGCGGCGGCTGTTGTAGCTGTTGCTGTTGCTGGTTCTGATTTGGCTGCTGGGGCCGCTGATACTGTAGCTGATAATGGGGGTTCTGCTGCTGCCTATACCCTTGTTGGTTCGGCTGCGGTGGCCTCTGGTACTGCTGCTGGTTCCTCACGAACTGGGGCGAGTTATTGTTCATGCTACTGACTTGCTCGTGAGAGAGCGTGCCCTCAGTAGTCGGACCTGTGCTGGGAGAGTTTGGCACTGCAGGCTTCCGAGGTGGAGGCCTGCTAGGTCTGTGAGGATCAAAGACGCTAGAGAACGTAGCGTCCTTGAAGGCATTTTGGCAGTACCGTGCTCTTTCATAGAGCTCTGCCATGTTGGTCAAATTGTTCAAGGAGAGGACTAGCTTGAACTGGGGCGTGGCGTTGGAAATTAACATCTTCACTTGCTCGGACTCGGACAAGTGATCTTTCACCTTTTCAGCCAGGCCCCGCCACCTGTCAGCAAAACTGACAAACTCCTCATCAGGTTTCATCTTTTCTGCAATGAGGTCAGTGATGGAGAAGGAGGGTGCAACTCTGTCCTGGTATCGTTAGATAAATTTGCGTGAAACGATACCGTAATCCTCTACTTCGGAGGGTTCCAGAGAAAAGAACCACTCGAGGGCTGGTCCCTGTAGAGATCTCCTGAACAAAAAGGCCAACGACCTCTTGTCGTTCTGCCAGAAAGATGATTCGTACGTAAACTCCTTCAAATGTGTGAAGGGGTTACCAGTACCGTTGTACTTCCGGTACACTGGCATCTCAGAGGGTGGCAGATGGAATACTGGCAGGCTCGGTAAACTGATCTCTGGCAAAGCTTTAACCCCCATCATCTTCTGGAGGTTGTTAAATTGCTCATCCATGCGCTCCATCTTGGCCAGCAACGCTTGCGTGGTCAGATCTGCCTGGGGAGGAGGAGGAGGTGGAAGTACTTGATAGGCCTGCTGCCTAGAGTACGTTGGACAGGGAGGACAATAAAGAGGAGGTCCGGCAGAGCTTCCGCCATGCCCGAGGGCATTTTGATAAGTAGGTGTTTGCGGTCTAGCCGGTTGCCTAGATGATGAAAGTTGTGGCCCAGCTGGCCGAGAAGTGACATGAAGGCCTTCCATGGCCTGATGGATGTAAGGAGGAGGAAGAGGAGGTTGTTGAGTAACAACAGGGGGAGCCACAGGGTTCGGCTCAGCATGCTGTACGGGTGCCTTCCCCTTCAGAATAGACTGGATCGCCTCGAACTGCTGAGGGTCCAGTCGGGAGGCAAGAACTCCCAGGGCATTGACGAGATCCGAAGGATCAGAGGGTGAGGGATCATTCTAATTCATGTCCCCCTCAAGATCGGGATTAGGAATCGCATATTCATGCGGGGGAAGATCAGGATATCGATCATGGGGATGAAAGAGAGGGGTCCGGACATTCCCATCTTGTCGACATGGAATGGGGACGGAATTACGGGAGGCATCAGCATCTCTCCCGTTCTCATAGTTGTAGTCCGAATCGCGAGGGGCATTAGCATCTCCCTCGTAGTTGATGATGGCGTCTTGAGCCATACTCAAGTCCCTGCCTGATCGCAGCAGCATGATGTTAGATTCCCTTTTCAAAGATTTGACAAACAAGTTGCACAGAGATTAATCAAACAAGTAGATGTTTAACGTGATTTTAAGGTTCCTTGTTGAGTTATTTGAATTGGATTAAACCACAAATTCGCTCAGGGAAAGGATCCTAGTTTCAGTTCGATTTCCACCGTTATTCTCTAGGGCTTTCTCTCACAACGCTTTTGGAATCTAGCCGGGACTTGAATTGGTACAGCCAGCCCGATGATCAAGGAGGAATACCTTGATTTTGGGGACTTATGGAGGTCTCAACGTCAACTTCTCTAGTCTGATCAAGGGACCAACCCAATCAGAGAGAGTTGTTGACGTCAAGTAGTGTGTTCCTAAGAAAAGGAGGGTATTCGCCTCAATGCGTATGCCCTACGGCCTGGACGGCCTCTAATGCTTAATAATAATGGGTAGCTAGCACTCAAACCACAAAAATCTGAGAACTGAAAAATAACTAAGAAACTGTTTGAATCGCGTCGATGTTAGTCGACGCTATTCAAAACAGAACTTAATTTTTTCGCAGAAACAGAACTGAAAAATAACTAAGAAACTGTCTGAATCGCGTCGATGGTAGTCGACGCCATTAAAAACAGAACTTAATTTTTTCGCAGAAACAGATGCAGACAGCAGAGAAGATATGAAGACTGAAAGGCGTCTAGGGGTGTTGACGCGGTTTTGAAACGCGTCAGTGCTCCTGGAATCTTTTCAGTTCGCAGAAACAGTTTTGCAGGAGGATTTTCTGGGTTGAATCCTCCTCAAACAGGATAAAAAGCAGTAAACAATCAACTCATGCAGATTTTTTTAGTTCCAGATTTTAACAGGATGATTTACTAACTAAACAACTCGGAAATCAATCAATCACACATCATTTTCATCACAAAAACAACTTTTTGAACTAATCAAGGGGAGGGCAAGATCTTGCCACTGGGGTGTGCACGTGGTGCACGAGGGAAATTAACTAAACTAAAACACTCACCAATTGGTGAGGACGTGTCGAGAGACACAAGTGGTGCACCGTGGGTGCCCAATTGATGATAGCAGGAACAAAAAACTAAAAGATGGCGACACCAAGTCCCATCGTGATCGCCAAAAAAGTTGTAGGTGCTTAAAATGCTCGTGTGATTAACATGAAAAATCTATGTTGTTTAGTGTAAAAATAATCCTATTAAAAATAGCAACTAAGTGCAGTGATCGCCAGAAACTTTTGACTTAAAAGTTTCAAAAGGAAGTATGATCGCCTACCTGTTTGAACGCGGAAGATGTTAAGCTCTTGATTCCCCTCCTTCAGCCGGCTGAAGAAAGAGAGCCCTTCTTGTTCTTTGTTCTTGCTGTTGAATTTGAGGTTGAAGATCGTCCAGAAATCCTTTTGGCTTTGTGCTTGTTTTCCCCTTTGATTCTCTTGTTGTTGTTGAGTGCAGCATAAACAGAAAAGAAAAGAAATGAAGAAATAATAATGAGAACTTTAAGTAGAAGCAGTATCTATACTAATCATGATGTTAAACATGCAATTGAACAGCAAACTTACTTGCTTAAAATGGCTTTTGAAACCCCTTTAATCAAATAGGTTTTGGAAAGAATGATGTGGTGTGTGTTTTATGAAGTGAATGATGAAGCATAAGAGATCAATGACATGAAAATGAAGATGCGGAAATAAAAAAAACTTATGCCGAATTGGATGAAGCCTTGAATGGATGAAGATTCTTGAAAGGACGCCGACTTCTGGAAATGGCAGCGCTCCGGCGTTCCGACGTTGATGCTTCGATCTTCAACTCGCTATAATAACACTCTCTCTTAATGGCTTTTTTAACTTTTATAACTCTTCAAGATGCAAGGTATTTATAGGCTTCTTCTGCGTTTGCGATTAACATAGAAAAATCTAGGATTTATCTATCTTAACCGACAGATAAATACTGATTAATTCATCTTTATCTGTAATTATCTAAAACGTGTGCACTATGGCTGACGCCTTTCAGATTAATTAAGATAAGGATAAATATCCGGGAAAACTTATCTTTATCTTTATTGGCTAAAACGCGTCTACATGTGTAGACGTCTTTTACACTAATTAAGATAAGGATAAACATCCGGAAGAGAAGTAGAAATAGCCTAGGAAACCTAAAACGTGTCGACTCTTACAGACGCCTTTTAGCTAATTAATCAACTGATTAAAAATTCAAATTTAAACGTTAAAATAAGAATAAATTCTAAATGGCGTTCACATGGATCAACGTCTTTTAGAATTCTGCATATTTTAACTGAAATTTGAGCTAAAATCAATTCAATTAATTAACTTAAACATGTCTGTTAAACCCGACACTTAAAAAGATCAATAAAAATTAATCAATGATTAAATATCAGACCATTCTGAGGCATTATTATATGATATGAAATTTACTCAAAATGACGTCAAAATTAGCGTGTCTACATACGCCAGGCCTCGGCGCTTCAGGAGAGCCCTGGGGACCGACGAACCCCCGTCAAGCCGAAGCTACAGGAACTACCCACAACCCTAACCTCCCGGGCTGCGTCAGGTCAAAGGGCGAAGGGTACCACTCGTAACCTTGATCAAAGGTCACATCAGGCCCAGTGGCTAAAGGGGTAAAACAACTCCAACAGTACCACAACCAGCTTCACAGTAAGAAACGTGCCGGAAACTGCCACGACAAACAGGGAAACCCCGACCCACTGAGACCAAATAGCAACCCCTCGGATAGCGCACCGGCTACTCCGGCGCGACGGGCTCAAGGTGGTTTTGCTTCCCTCCGCCAAAAGTAAAACACAACATGTACCCCTCCTCCACCGGTACGGCACAATGCCTCACAGACACCATGGCTCACCCCCATTGGCCCATGGTGACAGACGTAAACCACAGTAGTTCCAATTCCATATCCGCATAAACACACACACATACATGATGTAATTCCATTCACGCAGAAGTCCCCAGTCTCAGTGTACAACTTAAAGCATGTATTCGAACTATCCAATCGTGACACATGTGTTAAATAACAGGAGTTAAGCAGTTCTGTCTTGAATCGCGTCGACCGAGGTCGACGCCATTCAAGCCCCTAAAACATGTTTATTAAAACTAGATTATTCCTTAAACCACGTCGACATGGGAAGCCGCCCTTTAAAACGCGTCAGAGTCCACAGACGTCATTCACACCAAAATTCCAAAGTTACAGAAGCCTCAGTCGGGGAATTTTCCTGCCTAAATGGCGTCATGCTGGCACGTCCCCATTCAAAATGGCGTCGTCCAGGCATGACGTCATTTAGCGCCAGAACCCCAAACTCATGGAACCTCGAACAGGGAGGTTTCTGCCCAAATGGCGTCATACTGGCCCGACGTCCTTCTAAAAGGCGTCGTCCAGGCACGACGTCGTTTAGCGCCAGAAACCTGGTTCCATGGTTCAACCTGAGGGTTTCTCCCCTTAACCCAAACACCCTAAAACGCCCAAAACAGAAGGAGGAGAAAAGGGAAATCAAACCACCACAAGCATGCTACAATTCCACGATCTCGAACACGGCCATTCCCACAAGAAAACCCCCTAAACATGCTCATTCTAACCAAAAACACATCATGCCACGCCAAGGAAATCACGAGCAAGACAACCACAGTCCATGCAAGGTTCGTCCCCCTACCGGTTCTTGAACTCCTTCAAGCTCCGTGCCGCCGTCCCTCCGCACCGCACGCCGCCACCGGTACCCCCGAGGACGTCGCCACTCCGCCGAGACGTCGGCCGCCGTCTGGAGAATGGAAGTCGCGAAGGAAGTGGTGGACGTAGAGGTGAGAGGTAGGGAGGTGTTGGAGTGATGGAAGAGGAAGAAGAGGAAGGGAAAGGGGAAAATAGGGTCGGAGAGGGCGGAGAGGACGAAGAGAGAGAGGGTGGAGGCGAAAATGAGGGAAAGAAGGGGATGCTCGCGTGGTCAATCAGAAACTGGCTAAAACGCGTCGACAGAGAGCGACGCCAATCAGGTGACAGGACGGGCCGTACTGACAGCGCTCTGAAACGCGTCGCTCACCACGGACGCCGTTCAGACGACAAGACAGGCCGTACTGACAACGCTCTGGCGCCGCACACTGACATCGCAGGGGTCGCAGTCTGAATCGCGTCGACCATTATGGACGCCGTTCAGACGATACGACAGGGGCCGTACTCTCGCGGCCCGAAACCCGCCTACGTGGCACAACAGCAAGCAGACCTAAATGGCGTCCACACAACCTGACGCCTTTTGAAAGGCGTCGAGCAGTGCAGACGTTATTCAATCAGGATTCACAAGGCCCCTCAGGGTCGAAACCAGGGGATCCGGCCCGAACCCGACCCGAATACTGAACCCGAAACCTCAGTCCTTACACATTCACTGATGATTACTCAATATTTGGATATATATACTTATTGAAGTATAAATCTGAGCTTTCGAGAAATTCAGAGAATTTAAGAATGAAGTAGAAAACCAGACAGGAAAGAGTATAAAAACCATCCGATCTGATCGATGTGGTGAATACTTGAGTACTGAGTTCATTAAATACTTAAAGGATAATGGTATCCTTTCTCTGCTTACACCTCCTTATACACCTCAGATGAATGGTGTATCAGAAAGGAGAAATCGCACATTAATGGAAATGGTGCGATCCATGATGAGCATGTTCAAATTACCAATGTCCTTATGGGCATATGCACTTAGCTCGGCTATGTATATCCTGAACAAGGTACCCAACAAATCTGTTGAAACCACTCCATATGAGATATGGAATAGAAGGAAACCAGACCTTAAACATGTTAAAGTCTGGGGATGTCCTGCTCATGTCAAAAGACATGACACATATAAGCTAGAATCCAGAACGGACAAATGCAGATTTGTGGGATATCCAAACGAAACTTTTGGATATTACTTTTATCATTCTGGCGAACAAAAGGTGTTTGTGGCCAGGAGAGCTGTCTTTCTGGAAGAAGATTATATTCTCCAGAAGGATGGTGGGAGTAAAGTAATTCTGGAAGAAATTCCAGACCCACAAACTGGCAATGGTTCATCAGGTGAACCGTCAGTTTCTGAACCTGTTCAAAATGTTACACAGGAACCTCGTAGATCTGAAAGAGTACCTAAACCACCAGAAAGATATGTAGGACATATTAATTTGGATGGTTCAAGGGCACTCTATAATGAGGATGATGATCCTAAGACTTACCAGGAGGCCATTGAAAGTCTCCAGAGGCCGGGAAATGGCGGGAAGCCATGAATTCTGAAATACAGTCCATGTACATCAACCAAGTTTGAAACTTGGTAGATTTACCCGATGGTATAGTACCTATCGGCTGCAAATGGATCTTTAAAAGAAAGATCGGTGCAGATGGGCGTATTGAGACTTATAAAGCAAGATTAGTGGCGAAAGGCTATCGTCAAAGACAAGGTGTTGACTATGACGAAACCTTTTCACCCGTTGCTATGATTAAGTCTATCAGAATTCTTCTCGCCATTGCTGCCTACCATGATTATGAAATCTGGCAGATGGATCTGAAGACTGCCTTCCTCAATGGAAACCTTGAGGAGGAGGTGTATATGATACAACCAGAAAGATTCACATCTAAAGAATCTCTGAACATGGTATGCAAGTTGCAGAGGTCCATTTATGGACTGAAGCAAGCATCCCAAAGCTGGAACATAAGATTTGATAAGGCAATCAAATCTTATGGCTTCATTAAGAATGAAGATGAGCCCTGTGTATACAAGAAAAACAGTGGGAGCGCAATCACATTTCTAGTTCTTTACGTTGACGACATCCTACTCATTGGGACTGATGTAGGAATGATGTCATCAGTAAAGATATAGCTGTCAAAGAACTTCTCCATGAAGGATTTGGGAGAAGCATCTTACGTATTGGGAATACGGATCTATAGAGATAGATCAAAGAAGATGTTAGCTTTAACCCAATCCATGTACATAGAAACCATTGTCAAAAGGTTTGGCATGGAAAATTCCAAGAGAGGTCTCATACCGATGAGACATGGAATTTCACTCTCTAAAGGTCAGTCTCCCTGTAACGACCCGCCATCCTATGACCGGAGACCCGATCACTAAATGGATGTCGGCCCATTAACTGCGGGTTCACACCCGGATCTCTCACAACACATCTGGAGGAGTAAGTGCTAAACAAGGCTAAATATGACAATCACATGGACTACAAAGGTAAACGAGTGCGCAGGAAGGAAAATAACAATGTCCGTATACAGTCCAACAATAATTACATGTCCAACAATTAAATAAGTACAGGCAGAAGGAAGGTACAACAACATCGGGGCATACCCCGGAACTAAGACAGCTGCTGGTCCGAACACCAAGAAGACCCCACGCTTCCGCTGCGCCACGAGGTCCACACCTGAAACCGCAGGGAGTGAGCCACACCAGAATTGGGCTCAGTAGGGATCATCCGATCCCCTGCCTCCCACTCACACACCCACAAGTGCAACAACAGGAATATATTGCAATTTAAGTAAAGCAGTAAACATAGCACCCAACTCTGATATGAAACGCACGATAAGCAGTGTAGCAAGAACCATTCTAAACAACCCGAAGAACCCAACACAGAGTCACGGCTCAGAGCCAAAGTCCACGAAGCGACTGAACCACACTGTCGACCAAAGTCAAACGTCGCCTCCCAACACTACCACCACTGCTCACACCTGTCCACCCCTACAGTGTTCCGGGGCACTGTAGGGTGAGGCAGTGAGTCAAACTAGGACTAGCTGGAACCAGTGTACCGCCACTGCCAGCTACGTGTGCACACAAGCAGTCTAGACTACTGTCCTACCGTCCGGATTGCCTCCACGCTAGGCCTCAGGGCTTCAGGAGGGCCCTGGGGACCGGCGAACCCCCGTCAAGCCGAAGCTACAGGAACTACCCACAACCCTAACCTCCCGGGCTGCGTCAGGCCAAAGGGCTTAGGGTACCACTCGTAACCTTGATCAAAGGTCACATCAGGCCTAGTGGCTACAGGGGTAAAACAACTTCAACAGTACCACAACCAGCTCCACAGCAAGAAACGCGCCGGAAGCTGTCACGACAAACAGGGAAACCCCGACCCGCTGAGACCAAGCAGCAACCCCTCGGATAGCGCACCAGCTACTCCGGCCCGACGGGCTCAAGGTGGTTCTGCTTCCCTCAGCCTAAGGTAAAACACAACATGTACCACCCCTCCCACCGGTACGGCACAATGCCTCACAGACACCATGACCCTGTCCCCATCGGTCCATGGTGACAACGTAAACCACAGTTATTCCAATCCACAATCGCATAAGCACACACACATATAACATGATGTAACTCCATTCACGCAGAAGTCCTCAGTCTCAGTGTACAACGTAAAGCATGCATTTGAAATCGTCCCACAGTGAAACACATAATAAAACCAGGATTACACAGTTCTGTCTTGAATCGCGTCGACCCAGGTCGACGCCATTCAAGCTGTTCAGACAGGTTCATTTAACAGTCAGATTATTCCTTGAAACGCGTCGTCATAGGGAGTCGCCTATCTAAAACGCATCCAGGTCCACAGACGCCATTCATACTGAAATTCCAGATTTACAGGCCCTCACTCGGGGTGATTTCCTGCCTAAATGGCGTCATGATGGCCCGACGTCCTTCCGAAAGGCGTCGTCCATCCATGACGTCATTTAGCGCCAGAACCCCTATCTCGTGAAACCTCGAACAGGGAGGTTTCTGCCCTAAAAGGCGTCGTACTGCCCTGACGCCCTTCTGAAAGGCGTCGACCAGGCACGACGCCGTTTAGCGCCAGAAACCTGGTTCCCTGGTTCGAACCGAGGGTTTCCCCCTTAACCCCAAACACCCCGAAAAGCCCCAAAACAAGAAGGGGAGGAAGAGGAATTCAACTACCACAAGCATGCTACGAATCCACGATCACAAGCATAGCCATTCCCACAAGGAAACCCCCTAAACATGCTCAATCTAGCCCAAACATGTCATGTCACGCCAAAGAAAACACGAGCAACACATGTAAGGTTCGTCCCCCTACCGGTTCTTGAACTCCTCCAAGCTCCGTGCCGCCGACCTGCCGCACCGCAGACCGCCGCCGGTACCCTTGAGGACGCCGCCACTCCGCCGGGACGTCGGCCGCCGTCCGGAGAAGGGAACGCCGCGAAGGAGGTGGTGGAGGTAGAGGTGAGAGGTAAGGAGGCTATGGAGTGATTGGAAGAGGAAGAAGAGGAAGGGAAGGGGAAAAGAGAGTCGGAGAGGGCGGAGAGGGCGAAGAGAGAGAGAGTGAAGGCGAGAATGAGGGAAAGAAGAGGAGGTTCGCGGGGTCAATCTGAATCCCGCTAAAACGCGTCGATTGAGGTAGACGCCTATCAGTCTGATAGGACGGGCCGTACTGACAGCGGTCTGAAACGCGTCGCCCACTGTGGACGCCGTTCAGACGACAGGACAGGCCGTACTGACAACGCTCTGGCGCCGCACTCTGACATCGTAGAGGTCACAGTCTGAATCGCGTCGGCCAACCTGGACGCCGTTCAGACGATGTGACCGGGGCCGTACTCTCGCGGCCCGAAACCCGCCCACATGACGCACACGTGGCACCACAACTAGCAGACCTAAATGGCATCCACACAACCTGACGCCTTTTGAAAGGCGTCGAGCAGTGCTGACGCCATTCAGTCAGAAATCTCAAGACCCCACTGGGTCCAAACCAGGGGATCCGGCCCGAACCCGACCAGAAAACAGAACCCGAAACCTCAGTCCTTACAATCTCCCCCCCTTAAAAGAATTTCGTCCTCGAAATTGCAACCGCTCAATGCTCAACTCGGCTAACCATCACACGCCAACACACACCAATAACAACAATCATTCTTACCAATCACCTACACAGGGTTCCAACACATTCACGTCAAGCTAACTAAGATTCTCAATTCTGACAAAAGCTGATAGATTAAAATAGCCACACACTAGCAAGGCGCATAATGCACGAGAAACGATTCTCCACCAAGCCCACGTACATACAAGCGCTACACGAGTTCACAACCACCTCTGAAAAAGACAAGATAAAAGTGCTCTTCTAGCACAACCTCTCGGACCTCCACAAAGAGACGCGACTCCAATCACGCCTCGAACACTCACTAACCGCTCGGCTCCTGACCTTCCTGGTTCTTCTGGGGACAATTCCTCGCGAGATGTCCCTTCCGACCACAGGCGAAACAGCTACTAGTGATCAAGGGACATATCCGGTTGCCATGAAACCTGCTACATCGGGGACAACGATCTGTAGCATCCCGCCTCGCCTCCTGTTGCCAGCTGACCTCTGTCTGCATCTGCTGAACCGAACCATCCTCATCCTCGTCACAAGGTACCTCCTGGAACTCGACCTCAAAGGAACTCGGATCACCTGACGAAAAGACTGCTGATCTATCCCTGCTCTGCTGCTTCCCCTGTGCTGAATGCTCCGATTCCTTTGCCGCGTGTTGGAACTGCATCTCCACTGCTGCCGCGCACCGAACTGCTGACGCCAAATCTTCACAACAATGGGCTGCCACAAACTCCCTCAGACCATGCCGTAGTCCATCCACAAATTTCTCCGTCCTAAGATCCTCACGCTCAGATATGTGTGGAGCGAATCTTCCCAGAGCTACAAATTTCATCTGATACTCTAGAACTGACATACCATCTTGCACCAATTCCATAAACTCCCTTTCCATGGCCCTACGAACGTGCCTCAGAAAGTACTGTCCACTAAACTCTCTCATGAAGCCTTCCCAAGGAATCTCTCTCAAAGGCCTATCTGGAAACATCAACCCCTTGATGGTAACCCACCAATCACAAGCATCGCCCTTCAGCAAGTAGGTTGCCAACAAGGTCTTGTCACTCTCAGCACATTTTAGGACATCAAACACCTTCTCCACTTCCTTAACCCACTGAGCTGCCGCATCTGGAACAGGTTGACCCGTGAAAGAAGGGGGCTTCAGCTTCAAGAACCGCTCCACCACCATGGATTGGCCACCTCGGGAACTGGACCCCTCACTTCCATCTCCCTGCTGATATCTAGACATAGCCCCAATCATAGCCTCCATAAAACGATCCACATTATGACCTTCTGCCCTCGAACCACTACCATCTACTCTCGAATCACGAGCCAACGGAACTCTCCTCTTTGGCGCCATCGCTGCCCCACAAAACGCAAATCGAACAAAAACACGTCAAAACCTATCAATCTACACCAGCAGCCATCGCCTGTACCGACTCGTACTTATTATTGGACTATAATATCTAACCTAGTTTATCACATACTCGACTAGACTGAGCTCTGATACCATCTGTAACGACCCGCCATCCTATGACCGGAGACCCGATCACTAAATGGATGTCGGCCCATTAACTGCGGGTTCACACCCGGATCTCTCACAACACATCTGGAGGTGTAAGTGCTAAACAAGGCTAAATATGACAATCACACGGACTACAAAGGTAAACGAGTGCGCAGGAAGGAAAATAACAATGTCCGTATACAGTCCAACAATAATTACATGTCCAACAATTAAATAAGTACAGGCAGAAGGAAGGTACAACAACATCGGGGCATACCCCGGAACTAAGACAGCTGCTGGTCCGAACACCAAGAAGACACCACGCTTCCGCTGCGCCACGAGGTCCACACCTGAAACCGCAGGGAGTGAGCCACACCAGAATTGGGCTCAATAGGGATCATCCGATCCCCTGCCTCCCACTCACACACCCACAAGTGCAACAACAAGAATATATGGCAATTTAAGTAAAGCAGTAAACATAGCACCCAACTCTGATATGAAACGCACGATAAGCAGTGTAGCGAGAACCATTCTAAACAACCCGAAGAACCCAACACAGAGTCACGTCTCACAGCCAAAGTCCACGAAGCGACTGAACCACACTGTCGACCAAAGTCAAACGTCGCCTCCCAACACTACCACCACTGCTCACGCCTGTCCACCCCTACAGTGTTCCGGGGCACTGTAGGGTGAGGCAGTGAGTCAAACTAGGACTAGCTGGAACCAGTGTACCGCCACTGCCAGCTACGTGTGCACACAAGCAGTATAGACTACTGTCCTACTGTCTGGATTGCCTCCACGCTAGGCCTCAGGGCTTCAGGAGGGCCCTGGGGAACGGCGAACCCCCGTCAAGCCGAAGCTACAGGAACTACCCACAACCCTAATCTCCCGGGCTGCGTCAGGCCAAAGGGCTAAGGGTACCACTCGTAACCTTGATCAAAGGTCACATCAGGCCCAGTGGCTACAGGGGTAAAACAACTCCAACAGTACCACAACCAGCTCCACAGCAAGAAACGCGCCGGAAGCTGTCACGACAAACAGGGAAACCCCGACCCGCTGAGACCAAGCAGCAACCCCTCGGATAGCGCACCAGCTACTCCGGCCCGACGGGCTCAAGGTGGTTCTGCTTCCCTCAGCCTAAGGTAAAACACAACATGTACCACTCCTCCCACCGGTACGGCACAATGCCTCACAGACACCATGACCCTGTCCCCATCGGTCCATGGTGACAACGTAAACCACAGTTATTCCAATCCACAATCGCATAAGCACACACACATATAACATGATGTAACTCCATTCACGCAGAAGTCCTCAGTCTCAGTGTACAACGTAAAGCATGCATTTGAAATCGTCCCACAGTGAAACACATAATAAAACCAGGATTACACAGTTCTGTCTTGAATCGCGTCGACCCAGGTCGACGCCATTCAAGCCGCTCAGACAGGTTCATTTAACAGTCAGATTATTTCTTGAAACACGTCGTCATAGGGAGTCGCTTATCTAAAACGCGTCCAGGTCCACAGATGCCATTCATACTGAAATTCTAGATTTACAGGCCCTCACTCGGGGTGATTTCCTGCCTAAATGGCGTCATGATGGCCCGACGTCCTTCCGAAAGGCGTCGTCCATCCATGACGTCATTTAGCGCCAGAACCCCTATCTCGTGAAACCTCGAACAGGGAGGTTTCTGCCCTAAAAGGCATCGTACTGCCCTGACGCCTTTCTGAAAGGCGTCGACCAGGCACGAGGCCATTTAGCGCCAGAAACCTGGTTCCCTGGTTCGAACCGAGGGTTTCCCCCTTAACCCCAAACACCCTGAAAAGCCCCAAAACAAGAAGGGGAGGAAGAGGAATTCAACTACCACAAGCATGCTACGAATCCACGATCACAAGCACAGCCATTCCCACAAGGAAACCCCCTAAACATGCTCAATCTAGCCCAAACACGTCATGTCACACCAAGGAAAACACGAGCAACACATGCAAGGTTCGTCCTCCTACCGGTTCTTGAACTCCTCCAAGCTCCGTTCCGCCGACTCGCCGCACCGTAGACCGCCGCCGGTACCCTCGAGGACACCGCCACTCCGCCGGGACGTCGGCCGCCGTCCGGAGAAGGGAACGCCGCGAAGGAGGTGGTGGAGGTAGAGGTGAGAGGTAAGGAGGCTATTGAGTGATTGGAAGAGGAAGAAGAGGAAGGGAA
This sequence comes from Zantedeschia hybrid cultivar, assembly GCA_030544215.1. Classification (NCBI taxonomy): domain Eukaryota; kingdom Viridiplantae; phylum Streptophyta; class Magnoliopsida; order Alismatales; family Araceae; genus Zantedeschia; species Zantedeschia hybrid cultivar. Next base: position 41,690,448 of record JARZZO010000002.1, on the reverse strand, counting down.
GGGGAAAAGAGAGTCGGAGAGGGCAGAGAGGGCGAAGAGAGAGAGAGTGAAGGCGAGAATGAGGGAAAGAAGAGGAGGCTCGCGGGGTCAATCTGAATCCCGCTAAAACGCGTCGATCGAGGTAGACGCCTATCAGTCTGACAGGACGGGCCGTACTGACAGCGGTCTGAAACGCGTCGCCCACCGTGGACGTCGTTCAGACGACAGGACAGGCCGTACTGACAACGCTCTGGCGCCGCACCCTGACATCGCAGAGGTCACAGTCTGAATTGCGTCGGCCAACCTGGACGCCGTTCAGACGATGTGACCGGGGCCGTACTCTCGCGGCCCGAAACCCGCCCACGTGACGCACACGTGGCACCACAACCAGCAGACCTAAATGGCGTCCACACAACCTGACGCCTTTTGAAAGGCGTTGAGCAGTGCTGACGCCATTCAGTCAGAAATCTCAAGACCCCACAGGGTCCAAACCAGGAGATCCGGCCCGAACCCGACCCGAAAACAGAACCCGAAACCTCAGTCCTAACACTCCCAAGACACCTGAAGAGAGGGCTGTGATGGATAAAGTCCCATATGCTTCTGCCATAGGGTCCATCATGTATGCCATGCTATGTACCAGACCTGATGTAGCATATGCTCTAAGTGTTTCGAGCAGACATCAGGCAGATCCACGTGATGAACACTGGAAGGCTGTGAAATGCATCCTTAAGTACTTGAAAAGGACTAAGGATCTATTTCTAGTCTATAGAGGAGGGGACTTAAAGCTGCAAGGATACACTGACTCGAGTTTTCAGTCCGATCCTGACGACAGCAAGTCAACATCAGGTTTTATTTTCACACTCAACGGGGGAGCAGTGAGCTGGAAAAGTTCCAAGCAGGAAACCACTACTGATTCGACAATGGAAGCTGAGTATATTGCTGCTGCTGAAGCCGCCAAGGAAGTTGTATGGATGAAGAAATTCATCGGCGATCTTGGTGTGGTGGAAAGCATATCTGGTCCCGTCCCACTGCTGTGTGACAACAATGGGGCGATTGCTCAAGCGAAAGAGCCGAGGTCTCATCAGAAGTCGAAGCACATTCTGCGGCGCTTTCATCTGATTAGAGAGATTTTAGCTCGAGGAGATGTCGTGGTAGAAAGAGTTCCCTCAGTCGACAACATAGCAGATCCACTTACAAAGCCTTTGTCTCAAAATATTTTTGAGCGTCACTTAGAGAATATGGGTATTCTATATAAAAGTGATTGGCTTTAGTCCAAGTAGGAGATTGTTAGTATTAGATGGTCTCAAAGCCAATCCGATACTATGTACTGATTCAGATTATTAATAAATGGCAATAATTCATTGTGTGTAATTAATTCGATATGTGTTTGTCGTATCACGATGAAGTCCATGAACATGTGCAATAGTCTTCTGATTATGATGAGATCATAATTACGGGACCGAAGACTTATAAACACATGTTCTTAATTGTTCCTAGTCATAGGATGTTTTAGACAGGACATCGAACATCCGGATAGACTAGTATAGGTTACTTCAGCTCATATGATGAGGGTGACTGATCCTATAAGTCATTTGTGTGGAGACACTATGCTGGACCTATAGGTGCTCATTGGCGAATGAATTCGCTGAACTGATCTGACTATGAATCGCTGGATGGTAAACACCTCACTGTTAACCAGCTTGATTCATTTGTCACGGCTGCGTGGATGATCCTTGGACCTGAGACTCCAAAGATATCTTGTTGGTAGGTTTCTAAGCTTTGACCTTGACTAACGAATCCCTAACCAATAAGTCAAGCGATCGGGTTCAGGGAAATGCCCTTGAAGGTAATTGTGTGTTCAATACGGGATTATCTGCTCTCGGTAGTTTGAGAGAGAATGTTCCGGGAATGATGCGCTCAAAGTCCCTGGCCAGGGCGGACTCTGTAATCGATAAGGAGTTATCGGATTCAGATTAGCGGCATCTGATTCAAGTGAATCGACCAAGTAGGGTTTAACAGTAAACCATGCCCTAGGTCGATTCGAGAACATTGTACGGATGAAGGATTATATCCGTGCGCTAACCGATGACAGAAAGGTTCCAATAGAGGGTTGCGATAACCCCAGTGCCATCCAAGATCATGTGATGTTGCTTGGCATCCAACGTGATCGGCAGTCCGTCCGAATTTATTGTGGGACATTAAATTCGGCTGATTAATTGAATATAAGGATATTAATTAATTCAGTGGGTCAGTAAAGGGTTACTGGACTTAATGGGCTATTAACTGGACTGGTATTTGGGCCTAGAGGGTCACACGCAAATGGTTTTCAAGTCGATGAATAATTCGACAGGATTTCAGATAAGTCTGGGTTTTTATGAAAAACCGCAAACTGACTTGTTATAAAAGAACGGATTCTACGTCCGGGGCCAGCAACCCTGACCTAGCCATCATTCGTTCTTTCTCTCTTTCTCTCTCTTCTGGGCGTGCGGTTCCCGACTGCTTCGGCTTCCGTCCGACGGGAGATTCAGAATCCGCATGTCGCGGCGGATTACGCGCAGCCAGACGGGATCTACAAACGCCGCAGCGAGCGAGGAAGCGAGGATGATCTATCGCAAGGAGAACCGCGTGGATACCGCTAAAGGTCGGGCATCTGCGCGACTTGCGGCATCGCTCTAACGGAACCAGAAAACGAATGCGGATTCGAATCCGCGCAAGGTGAACTCGATTTTCTCCAGTTTTATTTTAACGATCGAAACGGGATGGATCCGATCCCGAACATATTATTCCGCTGCGTTTTTCGGTCGGATCCCGACACAGCGATCCCAACAGAATCTAGTTTATCTAGATCATGTCTTTTGACATGTGCAGGACAACCCCAGACTCTAACATGCTTAAAGTCTGGTTTCTTCCATTTCCATATCTCATATGGAGTGGAAGATACTGACTTACTGGGAACTTTATTCAACAGATATGCAGCAGTCAATAGTGCATATCCCCATAAAGAAATCGGAAGTTTAGCATAACTCATCATTGATCATACCATATCTAATAGAGTACGATTTCTCCTTTCCGATACACCATTTAACTGTGGTGTATAGGGAGGAGTCTACTGAGATAGAATACCATTATTCTTAAGATATTGTATGAATTCTGTACTTAAGTATTCATCCCCTCGATCTGATCAAAGAGTTTTGATACTCTTTCCAGTTTGGTTCTCAACTTCATTTTTAAATTCTTTAAATTTCTCAAAGACTTCTGACTTATATTTCATTAAATATATACAGCCATATCTTGAGAAATCATCTGTAAATGAAACGAAGTATGAGTAACCACCCATAGCATGAGTGGACATTGGACCACATACATCCCTATGTATTAGTTCCAATAAGTCCTTAGCTCTTTCTCCATGTCCTGAAAATGGAGCTTTGGTCATTTTTCCCATGAGACAAGCTTCACAAGTTGCAAATGATTCATAATCAAATGGATCAAGCGATCCATTCTTTTGCAACTTAATGATCCTTTTCTCATTTATATGACCTAGCCTACAATGCCATAGGTATGATTTATTCACATCTTTATCTATTCGTTCAAGAGACTTATTTACTAGACATACATCATATGCAATATCAAGTAAATATAAACCATTCAATAAATATCCAGAAGCAAATAATTTGTCTCCTTGATAAATGGAACAACCTTTATTCTCAAGTTTCATAGAATATCCTAATTTATCTAAACATGAAATAGATATGATATTCCTAATAATGGTTGGAACATAATAACAATCTATTAGTTCCAATGAGTCTCCTGACGGCATCTGAAGTCTAGCTGTCCCCACAGCTAGCGCAACGACTTTTACTCCATTCCCAAGTCTCAGATCCACGTCTCCGCAGTTCAATCTTCTTTTACTTGTTAGCACCTGCAAGTTATTGCGGATATGAGAAACACATCCAGTATCTAATATCCAAGATGTTGATTCTCTATAAGACAAGTTAAGATCAATTATGAGTATACCTGAAGCTTCACCAAGCTTCTCCTTTGCTTTTTCTGCTAGATAAATCTTGCAGTTTCTCTTCTAGTGACCTTCTTTATGGCAGTGGAAATACTGACCTTTATCATTGACTTTAGCTTTGTCCTTTTGAACCGCCGGTTTGCTTTTCACTGGCTTCTTTGGCTTACCTTTCTTAAAGGTCTGTCCAGGTTTTCTTTTCTTATTGGTCTTACCAACAAGCATTATATGTGGCTTATCTTTCTGGATAGTGCATTCTGCTATCTTCAACATGTTGAGCAGCTCAGTCAGTGTAACTTCAATTTTGTTCATATTGAAGTTGATAATGAATTGTGAAAATGAATATGGAAGGGACTATAGGATTAAGTCGATGCTTAGGTTATTGTTCATAACAAAGCCAAGCACTGCAAGCCTCTCAATCCATTCTATCATCTTGAGCACATAAGTTTACACAGATGTGCCCTCGCTCATTCTGGTCCTGAACAGTTTCTTAGATATCTCATATCTTTCTGTTCTGGATTGTTCACCAAACAACTCTTGTAGGTGATTCAGAATGAACTTAGGTTCCATGTTATCATGCTGTCGTTATAGTTCATTGTTAATTGAACCAAGCATATAACACTGGACTTTAATAGAGTCCTCCTTCCAGTTTTCAAATATCATTAATTCATCCTCGTTAGCATTTTCACCAGGTTGTTCTGGATCTGGTTGATCCAGGACATAGGCTAGTTTTTCACACCTGAGGACAATCTTCAGGTTGCGTAACCAGTCAATGTAATTTGGTCCTGTGAGTTTGTTTGCATCAAGTATGCAACGAAGGGGGTTAGGTGACGATATAGTGACCTACAAGAAAATATAATGAAAAATAAGCAGATAGTTCTTAAAATCAGATTTAGGACTTTTAATCTAGATTTTTACTCCTATTATTTTTCGGCGATCTGTATGACCCTCTAATATACACAACGGGAGATTTCGGTGATCTCCTAGTGAGGATCAGAATCCTTCAGGCATCATGCATGTGATCTTGTGGTAGCACAACAAATCACATCAAGTCCCTTAGGCAGTCAATTCTTGACAATTGCAACATTTGCAATATCCGATCAAATTTAACCCATGAATCAGAATGACCTTGTGGTATCACAACAAATCAAATGATTAAGTTATGTTTATCCATCATTACTTAGATAACATGAATTCATAGTGCAGTCCTTATGGTAGCACAACAAAACTACACTATTTGTCCATTTATCTTAATGACATCACATGTCGTAGACCTAGGTTAATTTCTAAATCAAATAGACCTTGTGGTAGCACAACAAATCCATTTGAAATAAGAATTATCCTTAGATCTATAATGATGGTGGGTTACGTGGATTATTCTGATTATCTCACATTTACAACTTAAATTTTGAAAAGAGGGTTTTTTAAGTTGATTTATAAAAATCGTGCTATCAATAATATTTTGATTTGAAGTATTATAATACTTAATAGAAATATATATATAATAGCATATTCTACAGATATCACATATATGCAGAAAAATAAATAGGGATGATCATGGACTACTTAAGCTACTATGGAATCATCGGAGCCAAACGATCATTCATAATAAAATCCTAGTGTGAAAACAGCAACACTGGTTCCATTTGATGCGAGTCCTTCCTCCAGAGGTGTCTTCAGAAGATCCCGTCCTCTAAACTTAATCCGTAACATTTAAATATGAAATTTAGGACTCGCAGGTCCATAAATGTACATTTTAAAAATATTAAGAAACCTTGATCTTATCAAGGGGAGTACAAACTTAGAGAAAGATAGAATGTACATTTGGATTAAGAGAGAGGAGGACACGCAGGTCGTATTTAAAATACCAAATGAAATATGCATCACATTCATTCACATCAATCATCACATGATAAAACTAAGTCCATGATCATCCCACCATAAAACACATCACATGCATCATAATTATCACATAATTACTGTTGGTATTACTCTTTATAAATATAAAATTATAATACCAATAGTTTTGAAATAATAATTATTCCAACATACACAATATAATTAACTAAACTATTTAGTTAACTAAAAAGATGCTCAACCAATTTGAACAATAGAATAAAATCAAGTTATGCATAGTTATATTATAAAACTTAATTGATTATCAGGAAAGTTAATTATTATAAAAAAAATTTAAAAAATTAACTATATCCTTTAATTAATTAAAACCCTTTGAATTAAATTAACAGTTATTAAACAGTTTAATAATCTGTTAATAAAATTAAGAATAATTAATAACAATTATTAATTATTCCCATAAAATTTAAATTTTAAAACAATTTTAAAATGGGCTAAAAAGGGTTTAAAATAGGGCTAAAAAGGTTAATGAAGGGGGTTTAATAGGGTTCGTGTACTTAGCTGGGTCGGCCAGGTCTGGATCTGGTGCGGGTCACGCGGGTCCGGGCGGGCCGGCCTGCTGGCCCACGCGCCAGTCGCCCCCGCCGCCCGATTAGGGTTTCTGGCAGGGGGCGCCGCTTGGTTCGACCCCGACCGGCAGGGAAAAGCCGGCGCCGGCCCAGGCGAATGGCGGCGGGGCTCCGTCCGGTCCCATCGGCGCTGTCTCACGTCGCCGGCGGCCCTCAAGCATGTCGTCGGACGTGCATCTCCATCCTTGCAAACGCAGGGAGTAACAACACCTGGTGCGCGAGTAGAGAGGCAGGGCGGGGAACCACCGCCGGCCTAGGCGGGGCCCGGGCAGGCTCCGGTCGGAACTGCCGACGCCGGCAGACGTCGCCGGCGCTCCCCTTAATCCCTGCATGTGCTCTAACATGGCCGGTTCATCTTGTTGCAGTTTGCATGCCCACAGAAAAATAAAATAAAATTTGCCGCTCCCTGTGGCACGAGATGGGAAGCCTCGGTCCTAGCGCGAGATATATCTGGTCATACCAGATAGTGGGATGAACCCAGAGACCATCCCTTTGGCTATCCTTTTAACAGTATTATTATCCCTCTTCATCGGGCATGCGAATGAAGTATTTACTATCCAACAGCCTCCCAGCACATCTAATAAACCTTTGCGGCAAAGTATAATTTTAACAGCATCAGAGAAGCCAGAAAATTCTTATACATACTTGGTTTTCCCAAAATAGGGAAGAAAACAATGTTATGTAAGATCTGCCCGCATGGATATCTGTTGTCAGGAATAACAGAGAAAACTAAATCCCTTTTTAAAACTGAGATCAAATCCCAATAATTTTTAACACTCTAAAAACTTGGGAACGATTCCCATATATTTAAAGTAATTTTATCCCAAGAACATGTACAATACATGTTCATCACGCATAACGAGAAATCCAACATGCAAAACGATGCCGTTTTACGATCGAACCAGCAACCTGGCTCTGATACCACTATTAGGAATCGCATAGACCATAGCAGAAAAATAAATCGATTCCTATGTATCGGTTGTTGGGATCGTAAAATGGACAATTTAAATTAAATGCGGGAAGAACGGTTCTTCACCTTTGCGGGGTTTCGAATCTCCCGTGGATGATTCCGACTAGGTAATCGCGTAGGCGCATGATCTCCAGAGGTATCCACACGAGCTCCGTATGCAGACGCGATTTCCTCCTCGACTTGAGTACTCCGACCCGATCTCAAATCCACCATGCGCGAAGAGAGAATGATCTACTCCAAGAGAGAGAGAAGGAGAGAGAGAGAGGAGAGAGAGAATCCGAGGGTGTGTTTTTCGTCAACCTTTTTCACCCCTCCCCTTGGCCTCCTTATATAAGAAATAAGGATAAGCACAATGATTAATTCTCATGATTATCCAAGAGTTTGGCCTTGGATAACTCTACATTAAATATTCATCTTTATCCTGCGGCTTTTCATGAAAACCCAGATAAGCATGATATTTAACATCTCTCACCGTCTTACGAGAACTCTTATGTGTGTGACCCTCTAGGCCTATATATCAGTCCGGTTTCAGGTCCATTAAACTTAGAATCAATTCTAAAGTTTAACATTTATTAATTATTATTTAAACATCATATGCTAAATAATTAATTCAATAAATAAGTGGTTTATCATCTGATGATTAATCCACTTGAACTTCTGACCATAAACGGCACCAAACACTACCTCATGATCCCAGAAGATATAAGGGATACTGTTCCCTTTATTTGAACCTTTCCGTCTGCAGATACCGCATAGATAAAAAATCCTTCACTCATCCAATGTCCCAATAATGCAAGGGTATGATTTTATAGTCAAACCCTCTATCGTATTATTTAGATGGATTCCAGTACTCAGTTAATTTCTAAAAAGACATCTCTTTCATTTGACCCTAGCCAGAGATTTCTGTGTACATATCCATAGGACATTCTCTCTCCAGTCTTATACCAGGAGTAAGTGATCCCCTGCTGTTCACTCAATTACCTTCGCAAGCTTTCCACTGTATCTGAGAGACTGACTATCGTGGACTTAATGGTTAAAGTCCACAAGTCAGAGAATCAAGACACAATGGTCTACAAACAAGGTATCATTGGTGACTCAGGTCGAAGGACCAACTGTGCTACTGCAACAATCGAATTCCCTAGTTGTCTAATAGGTATAATTACCATCCATAAATTCTTATTTGGGTCTATTCAGTGAACTCATTCTCTAATGAGCACCCACAAGTTTGTCTTAGTGTCACCACACGAGTGAATGTGAGATCATTCACCCTCATCACATAAGCAGACATAACTTGTGTCGATCTTATCGGATATTTAATGTCCATCTCAAATATCCTATGATCGAGAACTGTTTATGATGAGTGACTAAGAATATTGATCTCACTATCATGATCTCATAATGATTCAATATGTAAGGATCGTGACCTTCGGATCCGATTTTCGGGGTCGGACCTTGTAGTCCTAAACCTTGGTGAGGGCGGAGGTTCTGTGTTGATTCGCGTCAGGACATCGAGATGCGTTTTAAACGGCGTCCACCGTCGCAGACGCATTTCAAGTTCTGCCACGTAGGTGCCACGTGGGCTGGTTTCGGGCCGCGAGGGTACGGCCCTGTCGTGTCGTCTGAACGGCGTCCACGTGGGACGACGCCTTTCAGACTGCGACTCTGGGTTTGTCAGAGTACGACCCTGTCATGTCGTCTGAACGGCGTCTGCCTTGAACGACGCGTTTCAGAGTCTTGTCAGAGCAGCTGTCACATCTACTGATTGGCGTCCGTAGATGTCGACGCGTTTTAACCAGTCTCTAGTTAACCCCGCGAGCCCTTGATAAAGTGTTAAATTGATCATTTAAGGGCAACTATATGCATCATACTCATGTTTTTATCTGCAAAATAGCATGAAATGATAGATAATTGTGTAACAAGTCCAACGGTACCAATTTCATCAAATTCTGACTTAAAAACATCGTCATTTCATGTGATCAAAGGAGTGTAGCGCATTTGCGGTTTTTCGACAAAACCGAGACGAAATGAATAAATATGATGATATTTTTATGATAATGCGCTAAATTAGATTTATTTGATGTGAACAGGACATGCCGAGGATGCAGTGCAGCTGGAGGAGTTTCCGGAAATTTGGGAGTGGTCCGGTGTGCGGATTTCAACTAAAATAGGGGTAAAAATACAAATTGACTCCTTCTTTCACTGGAGTTTCCCAAAACCCACTATTTCCCTCCGTCTCTCCGATTTCCTAAACACATCCCTTCCTTTATTTTAAAAACTCTCTCTCTCTTCTCGTTTTAGAAAGTCGAATCCTATTTCTTTTCCAATTTCCTCTTCCAAATCCTGTCCCTTCTCCAAGTCTCCCACATATCCTCCTCCTTTTCCAACTCAAACCCAGCACCTCTCCTCCTCCTCCTCTCTATAAATTCCCACAAATTCCTCTCACCAGGAGGCTCCCTCACGTTGTGTTTTCCGCAATTTTTTTTCCCAGCCGATTCCTGCTCCTTCTCCAGTTTTCCCAAATTCCTCTCCCGCAGTCCTTCCTTTCCGGTTCTCTCCTCTCCTACACGTCTCTCTCTCGGTTTCTCTTCCTCCTCTCTCTCCGCGCTATTCCCCCTCTCTCTGTTTCTTTTTCTCTGCTCTCTCTCAGGTTTTCCAGTTCTCTCTCTCGCTGTCTCTTTCTCTCTCTCACGCCCACACCTCGTCAGCCTTCCGCACCCTGCGTTCACCAGCCCCCTCCGGCAGCAGCTTCACGCATGCACGGACATCCTCCTTTCCTCCAACATCCTTCCAGCAGCTGGCCTTCTCCACACTTCCACGTCAAGCTCACACCTGCGAGCCTGCAGCACGCCAGCAAGCAGCTCCATGCGGGGAAGCCTGCACCAACAGCAACCGGAGCTCCCCTTTGCATGCACGTCGCACCTGTCCGAGCTGTTCGTCAAGACTGAACCAGCGGCTTCACAGCTTTCTCAAGCTGCACGTCCAGGCATGTCCAGTGGAGTCTGAAGCACCCCCCCACGCGCCGCACTCCAAGCTGCATCACCAGCTCCCACAGTCCGGTAAAGCATCCTCCTACCATCCACTAGCAGCGGCAGCAAACGAACCAGCTGCACTGCACGCAGCCATCCACACTGCACCGCCCTCCATCAAAGCACCATCCAGCGTTCACGGCAGCACCAAGCAGCGGCAAACGTGCAGCAGCCACCTTCAGCACCTGCACGTCCAGCAAGCCACGTGCCGGGCAACCACCCCCCACACGGCAACCCTTGAAGCCGGCTTCCTCCCAGCAGCAACCGTCCAAGCATGCTCCTCCATGCGCCGCGGTGAAGCCTGCACCTCCTTCAGCCAGCAGCTACACGTGCAGCATCCTCCCTCATCCAACGCAGCAGCAGCTTCTTCCAAACCAACCACAGCAGCTGTCCTTCGCATGCAATCCAGCAGCCACGTTGCAAAGCCAGCAAGCCACGCCCTGCTGCAACCCAACGCACCAGCTGCTGCCCCTCTCAACAACCAGCACACCTCGCAGAAGCCAGCACCCCCTCAAGTTCCTGCAGCAAAGCCACGCACCAGCCGGCAGCCCCAAATATTGTTATTTTGTTCTTTTCTCTTTCTCTTCGCCGTTAGTGTAATATTAACTTGCTTGTTAGGATTAGTTAGTTGTTTATTGATATTTTGATTAATTAGTTTAATTTTATTGAACAATTAAATTCTGTAATTTATTTCATAATTTTTAGTTAATTCATGTTTTTCATGTAGTTAGATTTTAATGTTTTCGTCATAGATTTTAATTGTGCTTATTCTCTTTAGAGTTTGTGTTTAATTTCTGAAAAGAAAAGCAAGAAAAAGATTTGTTTAATTTAAATTATTATAATTTTAGGTAACATTAGTTAGTTTAATTCGAGTTTAAGTAAGTAATTAGTTTCCTTAAATTCCCACTTATTTTTAGATTAACTAAAGTCCAAAGTTTTCAAAGTTAGAATCTTAATTCCCTGTGGATCGACTCGGACTCACCACTATTAAATTTCCAAATTTTGATTTGAGTGAGCCGGATAAATTTAGATTGAACGTTTTCATGTGTTTAACGACGCACAATTCGAAACGATCAATTTTTTGCGTCGTTGCCGGGGAGTGAGATTTTTAATTTTGATTATCTTGGATTTAGTGTAATTAGTCTCTAACTAACCTTATTTTTCTTATTTTTGCAGGTATATTGAAAAAAAAAAAGAAAAAAGGAAAAGGAAAGCAAAATCATGGTCAGTGTGTTCCAACTTTCTATGTTTCAATTTCCCTACTTTAGTTAGTTTCCTTTTTTGTAGTTTCTAGTTTAGATAGGTTTCCATTAAAAAAAAAAAAGAAACAAAAAGAGGAACATCCAAATTTAAAAACCTTCATTGCCAAGATTAGAAACTTTCCATGCTAGGCATTCATCATCCTAGGAAAGCATGAGTTAGTTTCCTTTCACAGTTATTTCCATAAATTGTTGAAGATTGCGGGGGAAAGGTACGTGTTTCAATTTTTAGCAAGTCATTCATAATTGCATCAACACACCTTGCATTGATTTGTTGCCTTGTATTGCATCCAAAAAGACAGTAAGGGCAGCAACTTTAACCACATAAGGTAGGGATTTGATCACCCTTCCTTAGCCCACAAATCACCTTCCTTGCATTGGCATTTCCTAATCCAACTAAAAGCAAGTCGAAAGAGAATCTAGGGTTTACACCGTGACTGGTTTAAATCTCGAGTTGCCTCCATTTTCGGAAACGGTGTCTAGGCTAGAGGTGAAAAGGCAAACGTCTAAGCGGGAAAGTGGTTCTCTAATTAGGTCCCTACGAAAGTAGGGGGAGCCTCCCACTACCCCACCTCTTATCTGGCCGTTGACTGATTGTGGTTGTGACTCGAGGTGGACTCCATTCACCTTGTAAGAAAATTCACATAGAGAGTCTAGGTTAACATTAGATCATTAGGATAATTTGTTTGTCAACATTGATTGCATTTAAAAAAAAAAAAAAAAAAACAAGAAATAGAAAACAAAATCCTCTCTCCATAAGTCCTAGTGCATGCAAGGTAGGAGATCTCAAAATCCTAACCTTTTAGGACCACTTGCTGAAATAGAAAGAATCTTACATCACAGAAATCCACCACAAGATCCAATGGCTGATAATCAGGACCCACCAAAGCAAATGAAGGACTATTTCATTCCAAATCGATATCAACCTTCATCTTGTATTCATCTTCCTCAGAATCCAGCCAATCAATATGAAATCAAATCTAGCACCATTCAGATGCTCCCATCCTTTTATGGGAATACTAATGAAGATCCTTATAAGCATCTGGATGAATTCCTAGAAATTTGTTCCACGGTGAAGATCCAGAATTTCACCGATGATGGCCTTAAATTGACTTTATTTCCCTTTTCATTAAAGGACAAGGCTAAATATTGGTTGGGAACCATAGGAAGGCCCATTAGGACATGGGAAGAAATGCAGAAAGAATTTCTCAAGAAGTTCTATCCCATCGGGCGGACCAATACCATGAGACGGGCCATCACGAGTTTTACTCAAACTCCCGGGGAATTGATCCATGAATCTTGGGAAAGACTGAAAGAATTGCTTAGAAAATGCCCTCATCATGGGCTTTCAAAATGGCAAATTGTCCAAGCATTCTATGAAGGATTGTCTGAACAGTTCAGACAGATGGTAGATGCTTCATGTGGAGGGGCGTTTATGATGAAGAATGAAGATGAGGCTTATGATCTGTTTGAGATATTAAGTGAAAATTCCATCAATCATGCCTCATTATCATCTTATGAAAGGTCTGTTGGGCCATCTAAACGGACTGGAATGTATGAACTTAAGGCCCGCGGAGAGTCCGAATCCAGAATAGACATAAATCTGATTAATCAGAAGTTGGATAAGGTAGACGTCTTGGCCCAGAAACTAGACCAACTCTTGGCCTTAAACAAGCAAGAGCCTACTTACCCAACACAATCTAGTCCATATGAAGGCCCATCTACTGCCAATCATGATATTTGTGCTTTATGCGCAAGTCCAACCCATCAAGTGAATGAATGCCCAACTGCGGCCCAACTTCCACCATTCATTCAAGAACAAATTCAGGCCGCCCAGGGATTCTCCAGTCCCAATAATGATTCATTCTCAAATACTTACAATCCTGGCTGGAGAAATCATCCTAATTTCTCTTGGAAGAATCAGCAGGCCCCATTACCAATGTCCCATCCGCCTATGCATCAAGCCCAAAAGCCACAGAACTCATTCCAACAACAATCTAATTTCTATGGAAATGTTCAGGCTAGGGGACCTCAAACCCAGTTTTCTCAACCGGCCCAGTATCAATCAGGTCAACCGGCCCAATATCAATCAAGTCAACCGGCCCACTACCACTCATTCCAATCAGGACAACCAACCCAATACCATCCTCCACCCACTTACCAGCAACCTCCTCAGCCCAACTTTGATGATAAATTCACTCAACTCCAACAACTGATTTTGACCCAGCAACAATCCATTGCTAAGTTGGAAAGTCAAATGGGCCAACTAGCTGAGGCCGCGATGAGAAGAGAAGTAGGCCAACTTCCTAGTCAACCCGTTGCCAATCCAAGGAATCAACCTCCAGGTTTTCCACAGCAATCAGGCCTTTTACCTCAGCCTGGCCCGGTACCACAGCCTAAAGGGCCACAATTTGAGAATGCTAAAGCCATTTCAGCCCTTAGGAGTGGGAGAAGTTTAGAAAAACCACATGCAGATGGAGAGTTAGCTAAAGGTTCCACTGATGGGCCTCAGGAAATTGAAAGTGAGAGTGAAGATGAACCCATCATAGAGAAGTTGGCGGAGGATCTGAAAGGAAAAGGGAAGATTGATGAAGGCCCGAGTTCTTATAAGCCTAGGGTGCCATTTCCTAATGCCTTGTTAGCTAAGCCCAATACCAGGAAGAAACTGGCCCAGAATGAGGAGTTGTTGGATTTGTTCAAACAAGTCCAAATTAATATTCCACTCCTCGATGCCATCAAGCATGTGCCAGCTTATGCTAAGTTTCTCAAGGACTTATGTACTCCACGAAGAGAATCTAGAATGGCACCCGAAAAGGTTCGGCTTTCTGAGGATGTTAGTGCAATTGTGATGAATCATTTACCCAAGAAGTTAAAAGATCCTGGAGCACCTCTAATTTCATGTGACTTAGCTGGAGTTACATTTGATAGAGCTTTATTGGATCTAGGTGCGAGTGTAAATCTATTGCCAACAGCCATTTATGAAAAATTTGATATTGGAGAATTAAAGCCCACACCCATCATCTTGCAGTTGGCTGATAGGTCTGTGAAAACTCCACGGGGATTAATTGAGGATGTTATCGTAAAAGTTCATGATTGTTATTTTCCCGTGGATTTTCTTATTCTGGATATGGCATTACCTGAGGAACTCATTCACACCCCGATCATCTTAGGTCGTCCATTCTTAGCCACTGCCAAAGCTAATATAAATTGTGAAACTGGCATAATGGACATTTCATTTGGGGGTCAAAAAGTCCAGATTAATGTCTTCAAAGCGTCTCAATATCCAGATCATGAAAAAGAATGCCATACTATTGATATCGTGGATAATCTGGTTGAAGAAAATGAGATGTCCACATATGACCTTTTGGAGGAAGCCAATACTTTAAAGGACTCCCCTGGCCCATTAACATCTTGGCCCAAGGTTGAACCTTTACCAGCCTTGCAGTCTGAACCCGCTTTGCCATCTTTAGAGGACCCTCCTGAGCTTGAACTCAAACCATTACTGGAGTCTCTCAAGTATATCTTTTTGGGCCCGGACCAAACTCTCCCGGTCATCATTGCGGCAAATCTCACATCGCCGCAGGAAGCCCAATTAACCGAGGTCCTCAAAGACCACAAGGGTGCTATTGGATGGTCGGTGGCAGATTTAAAGGGAATTAGCCCGTCCATTTGCATGCATCATATCTATATGGAAGAGAATGCTAAGCCCAGTCGGGAGATGCAAAGGCGGCTTAACCCCAATATGAAAGAAGTGGTGAAGAAGGAAGTTGTGAAATGGCTGGACGCGGGAATTATTTACCCAATATCAGACAGTAAATGGGTCAGCCCAACCCAAGTGGTACCCAAGAAATCTGGATTAACGGTTATCAAGAATGATCATGGAGAAGAGGTACCCACTAGGCTTACTACGGGATGGAGAGTGTGCATTGATTACCGAAAACTGAATCTAATGACTAAGAAGGATCACTTTCCACTCCCATTCATGGATCAGATTCTAGAGAAGTTATCGGGCCAGAAGTACTTTTGCTTCTTAGATGGGTACTCCGGGTACAATCAAGTGGCTATTTACCCGGAAGATCAAGAAAAAACCACCTTCACATGCCCTTATGGCACGTTTGCTTTTAGGAGAATGCCATTCGGATTATGCAACGCACCAGCCACATTTCAACGGTGCATGATGGCTATCTTCTCCGATATGGTGGGAGAATTCCTCGAAGTTTTCATGGATGATTTCTCAATCTTCGGGGACTCTTTTGAAAATTGCTTAGAAAATCTTAAAAAGGTGTTAGCAAGATGCATAGACACCAATCTGATTCTTAGCTGGGAAAAGAGCCATTTCATGGTTCGAGAGGGCATTGTTCTAGGCCACATTGTGTCTGAAAGGGATTCCTTGGCCATGCCGGTTTCTATCGCCGGTTTATCCACAATTTCTCTCAAATTGCCCGGCCCCTAACTCTTCTCTTAGCTAAGGATGTCCCTTTCCAAATGGATGAATCTTGCATCAAGGCATTTAATTCTTTGAAGGAATCTTTGACCAAAGCCCCGATTCTTCAATCTCCAGATTGGTCTTTACCTTTCGAAATCATGTGTGATGCCTCTGATTATGCTATCGGTGCAGTTTTGGGACAAAGAATCAACAAATGTCCCGTGGTGATATATTATGCAAGTCGCACCCTTGCATATGCTCAAATGAATTATACCACCACAGAAAAGGAATTGTTAGCTGTGGTTTTTGCCCTAGAAAAATTCAGATCTTATCTTTTAGGGGAAAAAGTCATAATCTATTCTGATCACTCAGCTCTTAAATATTTGTTGACCAAGAAGGATGCAAAGCCTAGGCTTATTCGATGGATCTTACTCCTTCAGGAATTTGATTTGGAAATTCGGGATAAGAAGGGTTCCGAGAATGTGATAGCTGACCACCTATCCCGAATTCCGATCTCTGACAGTACACCAATCACTGATTCCTTTCCTGATGAGCATCTACTGACCATTTCCCACACTGTTGCACCTTGGTATGCTCACATTGTCAATTACAAGGTGACTAATCAGCTTCCGGAAGGATGGACTAAAAGTGAAAAGGACAAATTCTTTTCTCAAGAAAAATTTTATTTCTGGGAGGATCCTGAATTATTCAAATTTTGTCCTGATCAAATCATTAGGCGATGTGTCCCTGAAGAAGAACAACAGAGTGTTCTCAATTTCTGTCATAATCTGGCGTGTGGGGGCCACTTCTCAGGAAAGAAAACTGCAGCCAAAGTCCTACAAAGTGGTTTTTACTAGCCCACACTTTTCAAAGATGCCTATGAATTTAGCAAAACTTGCCTCCGATGTCAGGCCGTAGGAAATATGGCGAAAAGGGATATGATGCCACTCAACCCAATCTTGGTGGTTGAAGTCTTTGATGTTTGGGGAATTGACTTTATGGGACCTTTTCCACCCTCTTTTGGACATACATATATTCTGGTAGCGGTGGATTATGTCTCAAAATGGATTGAAGCGGTAGCCACCCGAACCAATGATCATAAAGTGGTCATTAAATTTGTTCAAAAGAATATCTTTTCTCGGTTCGGGTGGCCCAAAGCTATCATTAGTGATGGGGGAACGCATTTCACGAATTACCAGTTTCGGACTTTGCTTAAGAAATATGGGATTAATCACAAGGTAGCCACCCCCTATCATCCCCAAACTAGTGGCCAAGTGGAAGTTTCCAATAGAGAGATTAAGAACATTCTGCAAAAGTCCGTTAGGCCCGATAGAAAAGATTGGTCTGAAAGATTGGATGATGCTTTATGGGCCTATCGGACCGCTTACAAAACTCCTATTGGCATGTCTCCTTATCGCCTAGTTTTCGGAAAAGCGTGCCACCTTCCAGTGGAATTGGAACATAGGGCTTATTGGGCCATCAAACAAGTCAATCTAGACCTAGCCCAAGCTGGTGCCCACCGCACCTTACAACTGAGTGAGCTGGAAGAGTTGCGTAATGAGGCCTATGAAAATTCAAAGATCTATAAAGCCAAAACCAAAGCTTTTCATGATAAACATATTGTCAGAAAATCATTTCTTCCAAATCAGAAAGTTTGGCTATTTAATTCTAGGCTTCGCCTATTTCCTGGAAAACTGAAATCCAGATGGGATGGACCCTTCGTGGTTGTTAAAGCCTTCGATCATGGAGCCGTTAAAATTCTGAACCCCAAAAGTGGGAACACTTTTACTGTTAATGGTCAACGGTTGAAACCATTCATCGAAAATCTTCAAAATGAACCACCTGAATCCATAGAACTGAGTGATCCACACTAACTGAACTTCCGTCTGGCTGAAGACGATAAACTTAGCGCTTGTTGGGAGGCAACCCAATATTTTATTTCAGCTTTTGTATTTCTTTCCTTTTAGGTCCCTAAGCAGCAATCGCCGTGGGTATGTCGCCGCCTCGTCATTACAGGTTGTTTCGCTCCTTCACCAATTCTCTTCTGGCTGCATGTTTTTCATATCTTTTATGCTATTGAGGACAATGTCAATCAAGTTGGGGGGTGGGACAATCATATGCATTTATTGAAAATCTTTTGAAGAAAACTGATATCTTTCACTGAAAAATGGTCAAATTTTTTCAAAAACTTCTTTTCACATCCCAGGAAAATTGCATGAAAATCATGTTTCATTAAGTAAATCTTAAACAAATCAGTTTTCTGTTAGTCACATCGGTTAAAGAGCCTTTAAAGTTCAAATATTCCACTTTACAAAAATCCACGGCGGGATGATTTTCACACACACACGGCAACTTAGAATAAATGGAAGATCTTAAAAGTATAGAATTGCTGGAATTAACCTCAAGGATAAGACTACTTATTCTAATTTTTCTTTTGGGTTGAACGAAAGGAATGTGTAGAATCCGTAATAGGGGACTGTCCCACTCAGCACTCTAAAAGAGGCGGTCATTTAAAATGGACAGCTGTAAACATTAAAGGCAAAAGAAGGCGATAAAAGACCTAAAGGAAGGTAGGTGGCAAAAAGTACGCACCTCCGCTCAGGCAATTCAAAGAGAGTGGCAAAAAGTACGCACTCTCAAAAGTAAAAGTACAATAAAGAAACGCCGCGCTAAAAAGTCCATCGAACCAAAAATATGACCAAGTCGTGAAAAGTGCTGAGTTGGGACGGAAACTGAAAAACGGTCCTCACTGACTGATCGGGAAATCTCGTATTCTCTTCTCCTCCCCAGGTAGTCTTATTTAAAGGGTAGTAAAGGCAAGAATATACCAGAAAGGTCGGAAACGAGTTCTAAGTGTGTCAAATTTCATGCACAATCGCCTGTCTGAATCAAAATATTGTGGGATATGAAAACTTTTTTTAGCTCAACCAAACGGCTACCACTTAAATTGATTGTGAAAGATACTACAAATGAAGCATGATAATTCATTATTTGTCCTAAACATTTCCTTATTTGCAATGCTAAGGGACTAGCAATGGGTAAGTTGGGGGGTGTGATAAAGTGTTAAATTGATCATTTAAGGGCAACTATATGCATCATACTCATGTTTTTATCTGCAAAATAGCATGAAATGATAGATAATTGTGTAACAAGTCCAACGGTACCAATTTCATCAAATTCTGACTTAAAAACATCGTCATTTCATGTGATCAAAGGAGTGTAGCGCATTTGCGGTTTTTCGACAAAACCGAGATGAAATGAATAAATATGATGATATTTTTATGATAATGCGCTAAATTAGATTTATTTGATGTGAACAGGACATGCCGAGGATGCAGTGCAGCTGGAGGAGTTTCCGGAAATTTGGGAGTGGTCCGGTGTGCGGATTTCAACTAAAATAGGGGTAAAAATACAAATTGACTCCTTCTTTCACTGGAGTTTCCCAAAACCCACTATTTCCCTCCGTCTCTCCGATTTCCTAAACACATCCCTTTCTTTATTTTAAAAACTCTCTCTCTCTTCTCGTTTTAGAAAGTCGAATCCTATTTCTTTTCCAATTTCCTCTTCCAAATCCTGTCCCTTCTCCAAGTCTCCCACATATCCTCCTCCTTTTCCAACTCAAACCCAGCACCTCTCCTCCTCCTCCTCTCTATAAATTCCCACAAATTCCTCTCACCAGGAGGCTCCCTCACGTTGTGTTTTCCGCAATTTTTTTTCCCAGCCGATTCCTGCTCCTTCTCCAGTTTTCCCAAGTTCCTCTCCCGCAGTCCTTCCTTTCCGGTTCTCTCCTCTCCTACACGTCTCTCTCTCGGTTTCTCTTCCTCCTCTCTCTCCGCGCTATTCCCCCTCTCTCTGTTTCTTTTTCTCTGCTCTCTCTCAGGTTTTCCAGTTCTCTCTCTCGCTGTCTCTTTCTCTCTCTCACGCCCACACCTCGCCAGCCTTCCGCACCCTGCGTTCACCAGCCCCCTCCGGCAGCAGCTTCACGCATGCACGGACATCCTCCTTTCCTCCAACATCCTTCCAGCAGCTGGCCTTCTCCACACTTCCACGTCAAGCTCACACCTGCGAGCCTGCAGCACGCCAGCAAGCAGCTCCATGCGGGGAAGCCTGCACCAACAGCAACCGGAGCTCCCCTTTGCATGCACGTCGCACCTGTCCGAGCTGTTCGTCAAGACTGAACCAGCGGCTTCACAGCTTTCTCAAGCTGCACGTCCAGGCATGTCCAGTGGAGTCTGAAGCACCCCCCCACGCGCCGCACTCCAAGCTGCATCACCAGCTCCCACAGTCCGGTAAAGCATCCTCCTACCATCCACTAGCAGCGGCAGCAAACGAACCAGCTGCACTGCACGCAGCCATCCACACTGCACCGCCCTCCATCAAAGCACCATCCAGCGTTCACGGCAGCACCAAGCAGCGGCAAACGTGCAGCAGCCACCTTCAGCACCTGCACGTCCAGCAAGCCACGTGCCGGGCAACCACCCCCCACACGGCAACCCTTGAAGCCGGCTTCCTCCCAGCAGCAACCGTCCAAGCATGCTCCTCCATGCGCCGCGGTGAAGCCTGCACCTCCTTCAGCCAGCAGCTACACGTGCAGCATCCTCCCTCATCCAACGCAGCAACAGCTTCTTCCAAACCAACCACAGCAGCTGTCCTTCGCATGCAATCCAGCAGCCACGTTGCAAAGCCAGCAAGCCACGCCCTGCTGCAACCCAACGCACCAGCTGCTGCCCCTCTCAACAACCAGCACACCTCGCAGAAGCCAGCACCCCCTCAAGTTCCTGCAGCAAAGCCACGCACCAGCCGGCAGCCCCAAATATTGCTATTTTGTTCTTTTCTCTTTCTCTTCGCCGTTAGTGTAATATTAACTTGCTTGTTAGGATTAGTTAGTTGTTTATTGATATTTTGATTAATTAGTTTAATTTTATTGAACAATTAAATTCTGTAATTTATTTCATAATTTTTAGTTAATTCATGTTTTTCATGTAGTTAGATTTTAATGTTTTCGTCATAGATTTTAATTGTGCTTATTCTCTTTAGAGTTTGTGTTTAATTTCTGAAAAGAAAAGCAAGAAAAAGATTTGTTTAATTTAAATTATTATAATTTTAGGTAACATTAGTTAGTTTAATTCGAGTTTAAGTAAGTAATTAGTTTCCTTAAATTCCCACTTATTTTTAGATTAACTAAAGTCCAAAGTTTTCAAAGTTAGAATCTTAATTCCCTGTGGATCGACTCGGACTCACCACTATTAAATTTCCAAATTTTGATTTGAGTGAGCCGGATAAATTTAGATTGAACGTTTTCATGTGTTTAACGACGCACAATTCGAAACGATCAGCCCTCCTTCTTTCTCTCATTTTCTCCTACTCTCTTTCTCTCCTCCTCCTCCGGTGACCGACGACGATTCCTCCTCCTCCCTCTTTCCCTCCTGCCATTTCATCTCTCCCTTCACTCCATCCTCTACCTAGCTCCTACCATTGCCACCTCCACCTCCACTGCGGCGTTCTACTCTCCGGACGGCGGCCGACGTCACGGTGGGGCAAGGACGACCACGGCGGTACCGGCGGCGGCGTGAGGCGAGTCGGGTGGACGGCTTGAAGCTCGGAGGCGTTCAAGTATCCGGTAGGGTGACGGTTCCCATAAGCATTGTGTTTAATCCATGTTTTCCCCCATTTAAGCTTGTTTGGATCTTTGGTCTCGGGGGGGTAGAATGAGCATGTTTAGGTGTCCTCTTGATGATATGGGGGTTTTGCCATGAATGTGATTTCCTATAAATTCTGTTGCCCCTCTTTCTCCTCCGTTTTTGGGTGATTTTGGGGATATTTGGGTTGGAAAGGGAGCCCTCGGGCTCAGGCGACTCTGGTTCCTGGGGTTGAAACACGTCGTGCATGGACGACGCCTTTTTGAAGGGCGTCAGGCCATCACGACGCCTTTTAGACAGGAATCGCCTGACAGAGAGTCTGCCAGTTCGGGGATTCTGGGACTAAAAGACGTCATGGGTAAACGACGCGTTTTCAAATGGCGTCGGTTAGCCATGACGCCTTTTTAAGGCAGAAATCCCCTGAGTAAGGGCCTCAGAAATTCCGGATTTCTGTGTTGAATGGCGTCTGAGGATGTCGACGCCTTTTAAAAGGCGACCACTGGTGTCGACGCCTTTTAAGGCCTGATTCTGAAGACTGTTTTACTTGAACCTGTACATGGAGCTTGAATGGCGTCGGCTTTGGGCGACGCGATTCAAGACAGAACCTCACTAATTCATGCCAATAAAACGTGTTCATACTGTTAGATAGATGGTTAGTGCATGCTTTAAGTGTACCCGATAGGGATGGTTTCTTCATGATCGAATGGTTCTATATGTGTGTTATGCGATCGCGGACTTTTCACGTGACCGGATCGCACTGTGCTGGGTTTTGAGTTACTGTGGACCTGGAGTGACATTGTAGCACTTTATCACCCTGTGCTGGTGGGGGCGTGAGCACAGCGCCGGTGGGGGCGTGGGCGGGGTGACGCCTAGTAAGAGAGGGTCACCTGGTGAACCCCGGGGTCAGCTAGTGCCGGTGTCGGAGTGGTACATTCGGAGAGTCACTCATGCTGAGGGAAGGA
Source organism: Zantedeschia hybrid cultivar (assembly GCA_030544215.1). Classification (NCBI taxonomy): domain Eukaryota; kingdom Viridiplantae; phylum Streptophyta; class Magnoliopsida; order Alismatales; family Araceae; genus Zantedeschia; species Zantedeschia hybrid cultivar. Next base: position 41,667,695 of record JARZZO010000002.1, on the reverse strand, counting down.
GTAGCCACCTGAGCCGGTTGGGCCGGAGTAGCTAGTGTGCTATCCGAGGGGTTACTGTTTGGTCTCAGCGGGTCGAGGTTTTTCCACCATTGTTGTGTGGTTAGCGAGTTCTATCGAGAAGACAGTTGTGGGTTTCCTAGTCGGCTGGTTTAATATATTCATATTTATTATATCACGATTGCATGTGATTTCACGTTAAGAATTAGGAATTGTACCTCTTGTGCTTATCACTTTACCGTTAGCTGTATCTTGCACTGGTGGGTGTGTGCGTGGGCAGTGGGGATCGAAGGATCCCTACTGAGTCTTGTCTTTGAGACTCACCCTCTACGGTTTTCAGGTAAGGACTCTCAGCAGACCTAGCGAGGAGAGTGCGGCCGTGAGTTGAGCTCCGTCAGCAGTTGTTCCGGGGTATGCCCCGACGTAGTTGTTATTTTATTTCTGGCCTGTACGTTTAATTATTTCCTTTCTGTTGGAATATGTAATTATTTGCTGTATCGAGTCGCATTGTAATAATTTTAATTCCTGCACTTTTACTTCAGTTCAATGCGATGTGAATGTTTAGCTTAGTTTATTATTTATCTCCCAGACTTGATTAGATCCTGGTTTAGTTCCAAATTAATGATTCGGTACCCATTTAGTAATCGGATCCCCGATTATAGGGTGGCGGGTCGTTACAGTTGGTATCAGAGCATACGGTCTGGCAAATAAATAAATAACTAGGTTAAATATCATAAATTCGGCAAATAAATACATTATCCCGTACAGGCACGGCGGTAGCATAGGCTTTAGGAATCTGATTAGAACCTTTTGATTTTGTAATTGTAGGCGAGTAGATGGCTCCCAGAAGGAGGATGCCAGTTATTCGAGAGCAGGGAGACGTCCCTAGTGGGTCCGAGGCCGGGAGGCCGAGTGTAGAGTAGTTTATGGAGGCTATGATGGATACTATGGCTCGGTACCAGACACGAGACCCCAGTGAGAGTTCCAGTGCGCGGGGAGGGTCCACAGCTACACTTGAGAGGTTTCTGAAGCTGAGGCCACCTCACTTCACCGGTCGTCCCGACCCTGACGAGGCCATCCACTTGCTTAGAGAGATAGAGAAGACTTTTGACACCATGGATTGTGCTGCAGTAGAGCGGACCCCGTTGGCTACCTTCATGCTGAAGGATAGCGCCTATGACTGGTGGACCACCTTGAAGAGTTTGTCCTACGAGGACAGGAGTCTTAGGGAAATTCCATGGGAGACATTTGTTAAGGAGTTCAACGCACAGTATTTCCCTAGACACGTCCAGAGGGCCAAGGAGAGGGAGTTCATGGATCTGACGCAGGGGAGTATGACGGTACTTGAGTACCAGGCGAAGTTTGTTTCGCTAGGACGGTTTGTGCCTTTCATATCTGGGGACGAGGAGCGTCGTACTGAGAGGTTCGTGGACGGACTGAGGCTCAGTCTGAGGAACTTCGTGGCGTCTCACTGTTGCACGGATCTGGCTTCGACGGTTAGATGTGCGGCAGCAGTGGAGGCTCAACAGAGCCAATCGGCCCGGGAGAGAGGACTGGCTGCTCAGAGCCCAGTTCGTGGCAGGGGTAAGGCAGCGGCAGCAGCCCCTTCATACGGATCAGGATCGTCGTCACTCGGCTCCCGATTCAGGAGATTCTTCAGGGGTGGTGGCAGCAGTAGTGGCAGTAGCGGCAGCAACAGGCCCGGGCAGGGTCAGCAGAGTCAGTCTGTATCCAGTGTACCGCAGGGGCCAGCTCAGACGCTTCCGGCAGTCTGTCAGTGTTGGGATTTCTCGGTTTCTCCGAATCGCTCACGCAGCGGAAAAACAAAATTTTACAGCGATCCGTTTCCCGTTTCGAAGAACTAAAATACGATAATCTAATTATCGAAATTCTCACCGTGTGCGGATTCGAATCCGCAGCCGTTCGGTTCCGTCGGTGTGACACCGCAAGCCGCGCAAGTGCCCGGCCGCTAGCGAAGTCCACGCGATCCTCCCCGCGACGGATATCCTCGAGTTCGTCGTTCTTCGCAGCCCGCGAAGCCTCCGCTGGTCGCCGCAATGATCGCCGCAGTGCGCGGACGATTTCCCGTCAAACGGGATTTGGAGAAGCGGCGGGGCAGATCTGGATCTGCCTGGACTCCAGAGGAAGACAGAAAACGAGGAGGGGCGGCTAGGGTTAGCAGCAGCTTGGCCTGCTCAGCCCGTTCGCTATGTTTTATACTAACCGCGCGGTTTTTCACAAAAACCCCCGATTTGTATAAAACCCACTTATTTATCCATCGCCTTGAGAATCATGTGCGTGTGACCCTCTAGGCCCAAGTACCAGTCCAGTTAATGGCCCAACAAGCCCAGTGACTCCTCACTGGCTTTATTAATTAATTAATAACCCTTTATTAATCAATTAATCAATCGAATTGATGTCGCACATCGAATTCGACCGGGCCTCCGATCACGTTGGGTGCCAAGCAACACCGCGTGAACCCGGAAGGTATTTGGGGTTAAGTAACCCACTCTTGGAACCTTTCCGCCGACAGTTACCGCGTAGATATAATCCTTCATTCGTACAATGCTCTCGAGTCAACTCAGGGTATGGCGAGCTGTCAAACCCTAACCGGTCGACTCACTTGAATTGGATGCCGCTGATGAATATCGGAAAACTCCTTTCCCGATATTATCGTCCGCCCTGGCCAGGGACTTTCGCGCATCCTTCCTAGAGCATTCTCTCTCTAAGTACCGAGAGCGAATGATTCCTTATTGACACACAATTCCCTTCGACGGTATTCCGCTGCACCCAATCCTTGGCGTATTAGAATCCCATGGCTAGAGATTCGTAAACCAAGGTCAAAGCACAGAAGTCCACCGCCAAGGTGTCCTTGGTGTCTCAGGTCCGAGGACCATCCACGCAACTGCGACAATAGAATCAAGCTGGTTGACAGTGAGGTACAATACCATCCAGCGATTCAGTCGGATCAGTTCAGTGAACTCATTCTCCAATGAGCACCTACAGATTCGCCTTAGTGTCTCCACACAAGTGACTTATGAGACCAGTCACCCTCATCATATGAGCAGGAGTAATCTGTACCAGTCTAACCGGATATCCGATGTCCTTCTCGGATATCCTCCGACTAGGAACGATTAAGAATATGTGTGTTTAAGTGATCAGTCTCATTAGTATGATCTCATCATAATCTGATCACCATAGCACATATTCACGGACTTCATTATGAAACGATAATTAACGCGATTTACACATAATGAATGTTATGCCATTTTATTAATAATGAACGAGATTTACATTGTTAGATTGGCTTGTAGGCCACCTAAACTAACAATCTCCCACTTGGACTAAAGCCAATCACCTTTATACAATAAGCCCATAGACTCTAGGTGACGCTCAAACACAATTTGAGCCAACGGCTTTGTTAGTGGATCTGCTACATTGTCGACTGATGGAACTCTTTCCACTACTACATCTCCTCTTGATATGATCTCTCTGATAAGGTGAAAGCGCCTCAGAATATGATTCGATTTCTGATGAGACCGTGGCTCTTTCGCTTGCGCAATCGCTCCATTGTTGTCGCACAACAGTGGAACAGGCTCAGAGATGCTGGGAACTACGCCGAGGTCGGTGATGAATTTCTTCAACCACACTGCTTCTTTGGCGGCTTTAGCTGCAGCGATGTACTCAGCTTCAGTCGTCGAATCTGCAGTGGTTACCTGCTTGGAACTCTTCCAGCACACTGCCCCTCCGTTCAATGTAAACACGAATCCAGATGTTGACTTGCTATCATCTGGATCCGACTGGAAACTCGAGTCAGTAAAGCCTCGCAGTTTCAAGTCACCTCCTCCATAGACAAGAAACATATCCTTAGTTCTTCTCAAGTACTTAAGGATGCATTTCACTGCCTTCCAGTGCTCTTCGCCTGGATCAGCCTGAAATCTGCTCGTAACACTTAGAGCAAATGCAACGTCAGGTCGTGTACATAGCATGGCATACATGATAGATCCTATGGCAGAGGCATAGGGTATTCTATCCATGAATGCCCTCTCATCAGGAGTCTTAGGAGACTGTTCTTTTGAGAGATTAATTCCATGTCTCATCGGTATGAAACCTCTCTTGGAATTTTCCATGCCAAACCTTTTGACTATGGTATCTATGTACAAGGATTGGGTCATTCCAAGCATCCTCTTTGATCTATCTCTATAGATCCGTATTCCCAATACGTAGGATGCTTCTCCCAAATCCTTCATGGAGAAGTTTTTCGACAGCCAGACCTTTACTGATGACATCATAGCTACATCATTCCCAATGAGTAGTATGTCATCTACGTAAAGAACTAGAAAAGTGACTGCACTCCCACTGGTCTTCTTGTACACACAAGGCTCATCTTCATTCTTAATGAAGTTATAAGACTTGACAGCCTCGTCAAATCTTATGTTCCAGCTCCGGGAGGCTTGCTTCAGTCCATAAATAGACTTCTGAAGCTTGCACACTTTATCTGGAGATTCTTTGGATGTGAAACCTTCTGGTTGTATCATATACACCTCCTCCTCAAGATTACCATTGAGGAAGGCAGTCTTCACATCCATCTGCCAGATTTCGTAATCAAAATGTGTAGCAATGGTGTAACGACCCGCCACCCTATAATCGGGGATCCGATTACTAAATGGGTATCGAATCATTAATTTGGGACCAAACCAGGATCTAGTAAGTCTGGGAAATAAATAATAAACTAAGCTAAACATTCACATCGCATTGAACTGAAATGAAAGTGCAGGAAATTGAAATTATTACAATGCGACTCGATTACAGCAAATAATTACATACTTCAGCTGAAAGGAAATAATTAAACATACAGGCCAGAAATAAATAACAACTACATCGGGGCATACCCCGGAACAACTGCCGAAGACGCACAACACACGGCCGCACACGCCGCTCTAAGTCTGCTGGGAGTCCTCACCTGAAAACCGCAGGGGTGAGTCTCAAGAACAAGACTCAGTAGGGATCCTTCGATCCCCACAGCCCACGCACACACCCACAAGTGTAAAGTACAGCTAACGGTGAAGTAACACGTGTAGTGGTAGGTACAATTCCTAATTCTCTACGTGAGAAGACTTGCAATCGCAGTTATAATAATCATGCACATTCTAAACCAGCCGTTAGAAAATCTACAACCGTCATCTCGATAGAACTCGCCGACCGTGCAAACAACGGTGGGGAAAACCTCGACCCGCTGAGACCAAGGAATAGCCCCTCGGATAGCACGCTCGCTACTCCGGCCCCACTGGCTCAGGTGACTACCCCTTCCCCCAGCATGAGTGACTCTCCGAATGTACCACTCCGACACCGGTACTAGCTGACCCCGGGGTTCACCAGGTGACCCACTCTCACTAGGCGTCACCCCGCCCACGCCCCCACCGGCGCTGTGTGTTGGGATCGCTGTGTCGGGATCCGATCCTAAAACGCAGCGGAATAAAGGAGTTCGGGATCGGATCTGTCCCGTTTCGGTCGTTAAAACTAAACTGGTGTAAACCGAATTTACCTTGCGCGGATTCGAATCCGCGTCCGTTTTCCGGTTCCGTCGGAGCGATGCCGCAAGTCGCGCAGATGCCCGACCTCTAGCGGTATCCACGCGGTTCTCCTCGCGATGGATCGTCCTCGCTTCCTCGCTCGCTGCGGCGCTCGAAGATCCCGTCTGACTGCGCGTGATCCGCCGCGACATGCGGATCCAGAATCCCCGTCGAACGGGAAGTGGAGCAGTTGGGAACGGCACGCCCAGAGGAGAGAGAAAGTGGGAAGAACGAATGACGGCTAGGTCAGGGTTGCTGGCCCCGGACGTAGAATCCGTTCTTTTATAAAAAGTCAGTTTGCGGTTTTTCACAAAAATCCAGACTTATCCGAAATCCTGTCGGATTATCCATCGACTTGAAAACCATTTGCGTGTGACCCTCTAGGCCCAAATACCAGTCCAGTTAATAGCCCATTAAGTCCAGTAACCCTTTACTGACCCACTGTATTAATTAATATCCTTATATTCAATTAATCAGCCGAATTTAATGTCCCACAATAAATTCGGACGGACTGCCGATCACGTTGGATGCCAAGCAACATCGCGTGATCCTGGATGGCACTGGGGTTATCGCAACCCTCTATTGGAACCTTTCTGTCATCGGTTAGCGCGCGGATATAATCCTTCATCCGTACAATGTTCCCGAATCGACTTAGGGCATGGTTTACTGTTAAACCCTATTTGGTCGATTCACTTGAATCAGATGCTGCTATTCTGAATCCGATAACTCCTTATCGATTACAGAGTCCGCCCTGGCCAGGGACTTTAAGCGCATCATTCCCGGAACATTCTCTCTCATACAACCGAGAGCGGATGATCCCGTATTGAACACACAATTACCTTCGAGGGCATTTCCCTGAACCCGATCACTTGACTTATTGATATCCCATGGTTAGGGATTCGTTCGTCAAGGTCAAAGCTCAGAAACCTACCAACAAGGTATCCTTGGAGTCTCAGGTCCAAGGATCATCCACGCAACCGTGACAATTGAATCGAGCTGGTTAACAGTGAGGTTATTACCATCCAGCGATTCATAGTCGGATCAGTTCAGTGAACTCATTCACCAATGAGCACCTATAGGTTCAGCATAGTGTCTCCACACAAGTGACTTATGGGATCAGTCACCCTCATCATATGAGCTGAAGTAACCTATACTAGTCTATCCGGATGTTCGATGTCCTATCTCAAACATCCTATGACTAGGAACAATTAAGAACATGTGTTTATAAGTCTTCGGTCCCGTAATTATGATCTCATCATAATCCAAAGACTATTGCACATGTTCATGGACTTCATCGTGATACGATAAACACAGATCGAATTAATTACACACAATGAATTATTGCCATTTATTAATAATCTGAATATGTACACAGTATCGGATTGGCTTTGAGACCATCTAATACTAACAATCTCCCACTTGGGCTAAAGCCAATCACTTTTATACAGAATACCCATATTCTCTAAGTGACGCTCAAAAACATTTTGAGACAAAGGCTTTGTAAGTGGATCTGCTATGTTGTCGGCTGAGGGAACTCTTTCCACCACGACATCTCCTCGAGCTATAATCTCTCTGATCAGATGAAAGCGCCGCAGAATGTGCTTCGACTTCTGATGAGACCTCGGCTCTTTCGCTTGAGCAATCGCCCCATTGTTGTCACACAGCAGTGGGACGGGATCAGATATGCTTTCCACCACACCAAGATCGCCGATGAATTTCTTCATCCACACAGCTTCCTTGGCGGCTTCAGCAGCAGCAATATACTCGGCTTCCGTTGTCGAATCAACAGTGGTTTCCTGCTTGGAACTTTTCCAGCTCACTGCTCCCCCGTTGAGTGTGAAAATAAAACCTGATGTTGACTTGCTGTCGTCAGGATCAGACTGAAAACTCGAGTCAGTATATCCTTGCAGCTTTAAGTCTCCTCCTCCATAGACTAGAAATAGATCCTTAGTCCTTCTCAAGTACTTAAGGATGCATTTCACAGCCTTCCAGTGTTCATCACCTGGATCTGCCTGATGTCTGCTCGTAACACTTAGAGCATATGCTACATCAGGTCTGGTACATAGCATGGCATACATGATGGACCCTATGGCAGAAGCATAGGGGACTTTATCCATCACTGCCCTCTCTTCAGATGTCTTGGGAGACTGACCTTTAGAGAGTGAAATTCCATGTCTCATCGGTATGAGACCTCTCTTGGAATTTTCCATGCCAAACCTTTTGACAATGGTTTCTATGTACATGGATTGGGTTAAAGCCAGCATCTTCTTTGATCTATCCCTATAGATCCGTATTCCTAATACGTAAGATGCTTCTCCCAAATCCTTCATGGAGAAGTTCTTTGACAGCCATATCTTTACGGATGACATCATTCCTACATCATTCCCAATGAGTAGGATGTCGTCAACGTAAAGAACCAGAAATGTGATTGCGCTCCTACTATTTTTCTTGTATACACAGGGCTCATCTTCATTCTTAATGAAGCCATAAGATTTGATCGCCTCATCAAATCTTATGTTCCAGCTTCGGGATGCTTGTTTCAGTCCATAAATGGACCTCTGCAACTTGCATACCATGTCTGGAGATTCTTTGGATGTGAATCCTTCTGGTTGTATCATATACACCTCCTCCTCAAGGTTTCCATTGAGGAAGGCAGTCTTCACATCCATCTGCCAAATTTCATAATCATGGTAGGCAGCAATGGCAAGAAGAATTCTGATGGACTTAATCATAGCAACGGGTGAAAAAGTTTCGTCATAGTCAACGCCTTGTCTTTGACGATAGCCTTTTGCCACTAATCTTGCCTTATAAGTCTCAATACGTCCATCTGCACCGATCTTTCTTTTAAAGATCCATTTGCAGCCGATAGGTACTATACCATCGGGTAAATCTACCAAGTTCCAAACTTGGTTGATGTACATGGACTGTATTTCAGAATTCATGGCTTCCCGCCATTTCCCGGCCTCTGAACTTTCAATGGCCTCCTGGTAAGTCTTGGGATCATCATCCTCATTATAGAATATCCTTGAACCATCCAAATTAATATGTCCCACATATCTTTCTGGTGGTTTAGGTACTCTTTCAGACCTACGAGGTTCCTGTGTATCATTTTGAACAGGTTCAGAAACTAACGGTTCATCTAATGAACCATTGCCAGTTTGTGGGTCTGGAACTTCTTCCAGAATTACTTTACTCCCACTGTCTTTCTGGAGAATATAATCTTCTTCCAGAAAGACAGCTCTCCTGGCCACAAACACCTTTTGTTCGCTAGGATGATAGAAGTAATATCCATAAGTTTCCTTTGGATATCCCACAAATCTGCATTTGTCAGTTCTGGATTCCAGCTTATCTGCGTCATGTCTTTTAACATGAGCAGGACATCCCCAGACTTTAACATGTTTAAGGTCTGGTTTCCTTCCATTCCATATCTCATATGGAGTGTTCTCAACAGATTTGTTGGGTACCTTATTCAGGATATACATAGCCGAGCTAAGTGCATATCCCCATAAGGACACTGGTAATTTGGACATGCTCATCATGGATCGCACCATTTCCATTAATGTGCGATTTCTCCTTTCTGATACACCATTCATTTGAGGTGTATAAGGAGGTGTAAGCTGAGAAAGGATACCATTATCCTTTAAGTATTTAATGAACTCAGTACTCAAGTATTCACCACCCCGATCAGATCGGATGGTTTTTATACTCTTTCCTGTTTGTTTTTCTACTTCATTCTTAAATTCTCTGAATTTCTCAAAGGCTTCAGATTTATACTTCAATAAGTATATATATCCAAACCTTGAGTAATCATCAGTGAATGTAATGAAGTATGAGAAACCACCAATGGCTTGGGTTGACATAGGACCACATACATCTGAATGTATGAGTTCTAATATGCCTTTGGCTCGTTCTCCAGTTCCACTAAATGGAGACTTAGCCATTTTACCCATTAAACATGACTCACAGGTTGCATATGATTCATAATCAAATGGATCCAAATATCCATCTTTATGCAACCTTTGGAGTCTGTTTTCACCAATGTGTCCAAGCCTACAATGCCATAAGTAGGCTTTGTTCATTTCATACTTACTTCTTTTAATCGAAGAACCGATATGTAAATTATCATGAGACACATTCAATAGATACAATCCATTGGACAAAATAGCTGAAGCTATTAATTTATTTCTGAAATAAATTGAACAACTATTGTTCCCAAAATTTAAATTGTATCCAATTCTATCTAAACATGAAATAGAAATGATGTTCCTTATTATGCTAGGTACATAATAACAATCATCTAATAAAAATGTGTCTCCGGATGGTAGCTTGAGCTTCACTGTCCCCACAGCGATCGCCGCAACCCTTGCGCCGTTACCTAGCCTCAGGTCCACCTCTCCGGTCCTCAGCTTACGTCTTCTTGTCAGTGCCTGTACAGAATTGCAGATATGAGATATACATCCAGTATCTAATACCCATGATGTACAATCTCTTATTGACAAGTTTACATCTATCATATAGATATCTGAAGCGTCCTGCTGCTTCACAGTTCCTTGAGCCTTGTCCTTGAGGTATTCCTTGCAATTCCTCTTCCAATGCCCTTTCTGGTGACAGTAGAAGCAATCACCTTTCTCAGCACTTTTACCCTTGTCTTTCTTGGTGACCTTTGCCTTTCTCTGAACCTTATTCTTATTCTTTCGAAAAGCTTGGACTGCAAGTCTTTTCCTATTGGTCTTACCAACCATTAGGACTTGGGGTTTATCCTTCACAAGGTTCCCCTCAGCAGTCTTTAACATGTTCAGCAGTTCAGCTAAGGTGGCCTGGATCTTGTTCATGTTGAAATTGACAATGAACTGAGCATATGAAGGTGGAAGTGAAGACAACACAAGGTCTGTGTGCATCTCCTTGGGAAGTGTAACCCCAAGAGCATCCAGCCTCTCCACCCATTCAATCATCTTCAGCACGTGATTCTGTACTGAAGTTCCCTCTGCCATCTGAGCCTTGAACAGATTCTTCGATATCTCATATCGTTCGATTCTGCTCTGCTCACCAAAGAGCTCCTTCAAATGGAGCATGATGGATCTAGCATCCATCTCTTCATGTTGCCTCTGCAACTCATTGCTCATAGAGGCTAACATATAGCATTGGGCCATGGTGGAATCCTCCTTCCATTTTTCATACGCTATCATTTCCTCCTCTGGAGCATCTAATGCTGGTTCAGCAGGAGGTTCAGTATCCAAGACGTAGGCAATCTGCTCAGACCTGAGGACTATCTTCAAGTTTCTGAGCCAATCTGAGTAATTGGTGCCTGTCAAACGGTTGGCATCAAGTATGCCTCTCAACGGGTTATGGTGAGACATTCTCGCCTACAGGAGATAATCAATCGATAATTAGCAGATATTCAGATTAACTAAAACAAGATATGGTCTTTTATTATCTAGTTTTATTCCCACTAATTTTCGACGGACTGTATAACCTTCAGATATACAGAACGGGAGACGCCGACTGTCTCCTAGTGGGGATCAGAATCTCCAAGCATCACAGTATGACCTCGGGTAAACACATAGTATCATACTGCTATCTCAGAGCAATCATCTCATGATAATTGCAACTCCTTGCAATATCCAATCGTACTTCGGCTCCCAAGTTTAATGGTCCCGGGTAAACACAGTAGACCATTATCCCCGGTCTAAGCTTTACCATCAATACGTGACAGAGTAAAGTAGAAACATAGTTCCCGGGTAAACACGTGGATGACTATATCGTTCCTCTACTCTTATCCAAAGGCATCTAATGCCATGATCAACAGTCCTCTCATCAGTTAATGACAGACCTCGGGTAAACACATAGTATCTGCCACCACCGAATTAAGTTCTATCAATCATATTGATGGAGAGCCACGCGGTACATTCTCAATGACTCGCGCTACGGCTTAGAGTTTGTAACGAAGGTTTTACTTATTTAATTTGGTCTCATCCTAGGTGATAGTATTAAATATATCGAATATATTTATTAATACTAATAACCTAGCAAATATAAAGCACACGCATCACATACATGTCATTAGTGTGGTCATGGACGGCACTGCGGTTTGACTTGAGCCAGACAGTCAAACGCACACATTCACACAATATAACATCTTATATCATGAGTCTGCAAACCCATGAATGCAATGAACTCCTTCATTTTCATCTGGTCAGCAGTTGTGGATCATCCTCGCTCCGCGCGCATCCGCCTCGATCAAATTACATCGTAATTCTCAATTACATGATAATTTAAATGAGGAAGCCTTATGGCGATTACATCGAGGTGGAAGATAGAAGTACAATGGAATATGAGAGGGAGAGGTTCGCAGACCTCTATTTATTAATACACAATAAACCACACAATCACATTCCACATCCACAATTAATGCTCGTCCATGACCACCATGTGTTTTATTAAACAAACCACACATGAATTGCGCATCAAATGGCTAAATAAAATTTTCGAAAATAACTTATAATTTTGGTTTCATAAAACCAGGGACCAATCAAAATTGGATTTAGGATTTTCGAAAACTTTAGTATTTATTTCAAGCATGCTAATTTAAATCTAATTTAAACAAGCAAATAAATGCACATCAATAAATGCACATAAACTCTAATTTGACAAGATTGTAACATTCCATGCAGATAAGATTAACTGGCATTAAATTATAAATTTAACAATTAAATTTATTCCCCAATTATTTCCTTTAATCTAACAAGTAGATTGAATTAACAACAACTTGTTAATTACTATTTTAATCCATATTAATCTAATTATTGGACCATAAAATTAAAAACAGAGCTCAATCTTATTGTAAAATTTCATTACAAATGAAAATTAAATTCTGTTTTTAATTTGGAACAAAAACAGATTAATTAAGGATTAAAAACAAAAACAAAAAAAATAAAGGGGAAAGGGGGCAGCGGTCCAATGGACCGGACCGGACCTGGGCCGAACCCAGCCGGTCCCTGGCTCGGACCCAGGTCCGCCCACAAGGGCGCGGACCTGGTCCGGGTCCAGGGCCGACTGGCTCGGACCCGGGGGCCCGGCCAGGCCCGTCGGGCCCACCCCCCCCACCCGAGCGCAGCTAGGAAACCCTAGCTGCGCGCAGGGTGGGGGGCGGCGGCTCCCTGCCGCCGGCAACCTGCCCCGCAGGTGCCGGCCGGCAGGGCCCCGGCCGTGGTGCGGTCTCCGGTGCCCGGAGGCACCGGTGCCGTCGCCGGCAACCCTGGTTGCCGGCGGGGAGCTTCCAAACCCCCCCCCCCCCGAAATCCGTTTTCTGCAAAAAAAATTAGGAACCCCATATCTTTGAAAAATAAAAATAAATCTAGGGGTTTATGATCCTCCCGGTCATGATGCAAGATCAGAATCTCGATCCACGACCCCATGGAAGGAATCCCATGCTCCATCGAGCCCTTCCCAACGCTTGGGATGCCCGTGAACAAACCGATACGAGTAGTTCTTCGTCCGGCGAAGAACACACACGAAAATTGCAGAAAAATAAAATTTTAATGCTTACAGTTTCTCTTAAACTTGCTGTGTTCATCTCATGAACGCATCATATGCATGGAATCAATTACAAAATTATCAAAAAGAGATCGAAACGGCGAAAACACAGTGGAACCTGGCTCTGATACCACTGTTTGGGATCGCTGTGTCGGGATCCGATCCTAAAACGCAGCGGAATAAAGGAGTTCGGGATCGGATCTGTCCCGTTTCGGTCGTTAAAACTAAACTGGTGTAAACCGAATTTACTTTGCGCGGATTCGAATCCGCGTCCGTTTTCCGGTTCCGTCGGAGCGATGCCGCAAGTCGCGCAGATGCCCGACCTCTAGCGGTATCCACGCGGTTCTCCTCGCGATGGATCGTCCTCGCTTCCTCGCTCGCTGCGGCGCTCGAAGATCCCGTCTGACTGCGCGTGATCCGCCGCGACATGCGGATCCAGAATCCCCGTCGAACGGGAAGTGGAGCAGTTGGGAACGACACGCCCAGAGGAGAGAGAAAGTGGGAAGAACGAATGACGGCTAGGTCAGGGTTGCTGGCCCCGGACGTAGAATCCGTTCTTTTATAAAAAGTCAGTTTGCGGTTTTTCACAAAAACCCAGACTTATCCGAAATCCTGTCGGATTATCCATCGACTTGAAAACCATTTGCGTGTGACCCTCTAGGCCCAAATACCAGTCCAGTTAATAGCCCATTAAGTCCAGTAACCCTTTACTGACCCACTGTATTAATTAATATCCTTATATTCAATTAATCAGCCGAATTTAATGTCCCACAATAAATTCGGACGGACTGCCGATCACGTTGGATGCCAAGCAACATCGCGTGATCCTGGATGGCACTGGGGTTATCGCAACCCTCTATTGGAACCTTTCTGTCATCGGTTAGCACGCGGATATAATCCTTCATCCGTACAATGTTCCCGAATCGACTTAGGGCATGGTTTACTGTTAAACCCTATTTGGTCGATTCACTTGAATCAGATGCTGCTATTCTGAATCCGATAACTCCTTATCGATTACAGAGTCCGCCCTGGCCAGGGACTTTAAGCGCATCATTCCCGGAACATTCTCTCTCATACAACCGAGAGCGGATGATCCCGTATTGAACACACAATTACCTTCGAGGGCATTTCCCTGAACCCGATCACTTGACTTATTGATATCCCATGGTTAGGGATTCGTTCGTCAAGGTCAAAGCTCAGAAACCTACCAACAAGGTATCCTTGGAGTCTCAGGTCCAAGGATCATCCACGCAACCGTGACAATTGAATCGAGCTGGTTAACAGTGAGGTTATTACCATCCAGCGATTCATAGTCGGATCAGTTCAGTGAACTCATTCACCAATGAGCACCTATAGGTTCAGCATAGTGTCTCCACACAAGTGACTTATGGGATCAGTCACCCTCATCATATGAGCTGAAGTAACCTATACTAGTCTATCCGGATGTTCGATGTCCTATCTCAAACATCCTATGACTAGGAACAATTAAGAACATGTGTTTATAAGTCTTCGGTCCCGTAATTATGATCTCATCATAATCCAAAGACTATTGCACATGTTCATGGACTTCATCGTGATACGATAAACACAGATCGAATTAATTACACACAATGAATTATTGCCATTTATTAATAATCTGAATATGTACACAGTATCGGATTGGCTTTGAGACCATCTAATACTAACACTGTGCTCACGCCCCCACCAGCACAGGGTGATAAAGTGCTACAATGTCACTCCAGGTCCACAGTAACTGAAAACCCAACACAGTGCGATCCGGTCACGTGAAAAGCCCGCGATCGCATAACACACATATAACCATCCGATCATAAGAAACCCATCTCTTTCGGGTGCACTAAAACATGTGCTAATCATCTATCTAGCAGTATAAACACGTTTTACTGGCATGCATTAGTGAGATTCTGTCTTGAATCGCGTCGACCAAGGTCGACGCCATTCAAGCTCCAATTACAGGTCTATATAAATAAGTCTTCAGAATCTGGCCTTAAAAGGCGTCGACCCTCATGGTCGCCTTTTTAAAAGGCGTCGACATCCTCAGACGCCATTCAACACCGAAATCCGGAATTCCCAAGGCCTTATCCAAGGGATTTCTGCGGTTAAAACGCGTCATGGATGCCTGACGCTGTTCAAAAACGCGTCGTTTACCCATGACGCCTTTCAGCCACAGAAACCCCAACCTGGCAAACTGTCTGTCAGTCAATTCCCGTCTAAAAGGCGTCGTGATGGCCCGACGCCCTTCAAAAAGGCGTCGTCCATGCACGACGTCTTTCAGCCCCGGGAACCAGGAACGCCCTAAACCCGAGGGCTCCCTTTTCAACCCTAAATAACCCCAAAAATCATACAAACTTGAGGGAAACGAAGAGCAAGACAATTCATAGGCAAACACCCCATAGAGATCCTAAACATGCTCATTCTAACCCCCAAAAACCGAAGATCTACCACATGCATATTGAGGAAAACATGATTTTGAACACAATGCCACGGAGAACGTCACCCTACCGGACACTCGAACTCCTCAAGCTCCACGCCGTTCACCCTTCTCGCCCCACGCCGCCGCCGGTACCGTCGTGTCGTGCTAGCTCCACCGTGACGTCGGCCGCCGTCCGGAGAGTAGAACGCCGCAGTGGAAGTGGAGGTGGTAGTGGTATGAGTTAGGTAGAGGATGGAGTGGAGGGAGAGGCGAAGTGGTGGGAGGAAAAGAGGGAGGAGGAGGTGGCCGCCGCCGGTCGCCGGAGGAGGAGGAGAGAAGGAGAGTAGGAGAAAATGAGGGAAAGAAGGAGGGCTCACGGGGTTAACCAGAAACTGGCTAAAACGCGTCGACATCTACGGACGCCAATCAGGTGATGTGACGGCCGCTCTGACAAGATTCTGAAACCCGTCGTCCTACACAGACGCCATTCAGACAACTTGTCAGGGCCGTACTCTGACACACCCAGAGTCGCAGTCTGAAAGGCGTCGTCCTTCGCAGACACCGTTCAGACGATCTGACAGGGCCGTACCTACGTGGCCCAAGGCCAACCCCCGCGGCACCCACGTGGCAGCACCTGAAACGAGTCTGCCAAGGTGGACGCCGTTTAAAACGCGTCGCCAGGTCCTGACGCGATTCAACTCAGAACTTCCGCCCCCCACAAGGGTTAGAACAACAGGGTCTGACCCGAATACCGGATCCGAAAGTCTCGATCCTTACAAATGGCGAGCAGAACTCTGATCGACTTTATCATGGCAACTGGTGAGAAAGTCTCGTCATAGTCAATTCCTTGCCTTTGACGATATCCCTTTGCCACCAACCTTGCCTTATAAGTGTCGATCCGTCCATCAGCACCGATCTTTCTTTTAAAGATCCACTTGCAACCGATGGGTACAATACCCTCGGGCAAGTCCTCCAAGTTCCAAACTTGGTTGGTGTACTTGGACTGGATTTCTGAGTTCATGGCTTCTCGCCATTTCCCGGCTTCTGGGCCTTCTATGGCCTCCTGGTAGGTTTTAGGATCGTCATCCTCATTATATTGTACCTTAGACTCACCTTCAGCGATATGTCCCACATATCGTTCGGGTAGTCTAGGTACCCTACCAGATCTACGAGGCTCATCTGTGTGTACCTAAACAGATTCAGGAACTGATATCTCATCTGATGATAATGCAGCTGTTTGGGGATCTGGAACCTCTTCCAGTACTATTTTACTCCCACTGTCCTCCTGGAGAAGGTATTCCTCTTCCAGGAAGACAGCTTTCCTGGCGACAAACACCTGTTGTTCATCAGGATGGTAAAAATAGTATCCAAAGGTTTCCTTTGGATATCCCACAAACCTACATTTATCAGTTCATGATTCCAACTTGTCTGGATCATGCCTCTTTACATGAGCAGGACAACCCCAGACTTTAACATGTTTAAATTCTGGTTTTCTGCCTTTCCATATCTCATATGGAGTAGAGGCCACAGACTTGCTGGGTACTCTGTTCAGTAGGTATGCTGCTGACTCTAGAGCATACCCCCAGAGGGACACTGGTAATCTTGAAAAGCTCATCATGGATCGTACCATGTCCAACAAGGTGCGATTCCTCCTTTCTGATACACCATTCATCTGTGGTGTATATGGAGGGGTTAGCTGAGAAAGGATACCATTATCCTTTAAGAATTGTGTGAAATTAGTACTCAAGTATTCTCCTCCTCGATCTGATCGAAGAGCTTTAATACTTTTTCCTAACTGCTTCTCTACTTCATTCTTGAACTCCTTGAACTTCTCAAACGCTTCTGACTTGTACTTCATTAAGTACACATAGCCGAATCTTGAGAAGTCATCGGTGAACGTGATGAAGTAAGAAAAGCCACCTTTGGCTTGGGTAGACATGGGACCACATACATCCGAATGTATCAGTTCCAGAATGTCCTTGGCACGTTCTCCATGTCCACTAAATGGAGATTTTGCCATCTTTCCCATAAGGCAGGATTCACATGTTGCAAACGATTCATAATCGAATGCTGTTAAGTAACCATGCTTGTGCAACTTTTGCAACTAAAGCACCGCTTAATTGAAAAATTAGCCAAAGAAGGAGCCCAAGTCTACAATGCCATATGTAGGCCTGGTTCACACAATTCTTGCTCTTCTTAAGAGCATTATCAATCTGAAGATTGTAATGAGAAACATCTAATAGATATAGACCGTTGACTAAAGATGCCGAAGCTATTGATTTATTACCATAATAAATCGAACAACTTCTATTCTCAATTGTCAACCTATATCCTATCTTGTCCAAACAAGATATTTATATGATGTTCTTTATTATGCTAGGAACATAATAACAATCTTCCAATAGTAAGGTGTCTCCCGATGGAAGCCTGAGGTTTACTGTCCCAACAGCAATCGCCGCAACTTTTGCGCCGTTTCCTAGCCTCAATTCCACCTCACCTTGTCTCAGCTTGCGCTTACTTGTCAGCAACTGCACATCATGGCAGATATGAGAAGCACATCCGGTATCCAATACCCAAGATGTGGAATCTCTAACTGACAAGTTGATATCTATCATATAGATATCTGAAGCTTCACACAGCTTCACTCTTCCATGAGCTTTATCATCAAGGAACTCCTTGCAGTTCCTCTTCCAGTGACCATACTGCTTATAGTAGAAGCAGTCACCCTTCACTACTCTTTTACCTTTGTCCTTCGATCCTTTATCGTTAGCTGTCATCTCTGCTTCAGGGGCATCTAATGCCGATTCAGCAAGATGATCAGCTCTAGGGACAAAGTTATTGCGTTCAGATCTGAAGACATTCTTCACGCTTCTGAACCAATCCGAGTAGATCAAGTAAGTCAAAATGGCATCAAGTATGCCACGGAATGGGTTATTCGACGACATAGTTCCTACAGGAGATAAGTAAAATTTATTTAGCAGATGTTCAATTATTAAAGTTCAAAACAAGACATGGTCATTTGTTCAAGTTTAACTCCCACTAATTTTCGACGGACTGTATAACCCTCAGTTATACAGAACGGGAGACGTCGACAGTCTCCTAGTGGGGATCAGAATCTCAAAGACTTGCACTACAGCCTTGTGGATAGCACAACAAACTGTAATACAATCAGAGAGCACCCAACTCATGGGACTTGCAACTCCTTGCAATATCTGATCATAGCTTCGGTCCCCAGAGATTTAATGGCCTTGTGGATAGCACAACAAACCACTAATTCTGGTCTAAGCTAACCATCATTACGCGACGAGCATAGATTTGCATGCAGCCCTTGTGGATAGGACAACAAAGCTACATGGTTCCTCTACCCCGATCTATAGGCATCTAATGCCATAGCCACAGTTTCTCCTCCCAATTAAGCAGGCCTTGTGGATAGCACAACAAACTTGCCTAAAGTGATTTGAATCCTATGACTATAACGATGGTGGACCACGCGGTAAGTTCTCAACTACTCGCGTTACGGCTTAGAGTTTATCTGAGGGTATTTAGACAACTTTTATCTTGGTCTCTCCTAGGTGATAGTATAAATATATCGTATATATTTACTAAATACTATAACCTGCTTTGATTCATAATCAAAAGAACAACAATGCATCTCATACATGTCTTTAGTGTGGTCATGGATAGCACAGTGGGTTTGACTGGAGCCAACAGTCAAACGCACACACATTCTAATCATAACATTTACATTAGATAACCTGCAAACACATAGGCAAGAGATCTCCATCTTTTCGCCTTCCTGGTTGCAGCTGTGGATCGTCCTCGCTCTTTCCTCGGTTGCCTCCATCATATTACATTAATTCTAGAATTAACAAGTAAATTGAAGAAGGCCTTATGGCGAGTACAAGAGAGAGAGGGAGGTAGAAATACATCGGAGTATGAGAGAGAGAGGTGCGCAGACCTCTATTTATTAACAATTAATAAACATCATATATCCACGATCCACACAAACCATTCATCTCATGAATAATAAATTAAGTGCATATCCATGACCACGGTGTGTTTTAGACATCCACACAAGATTCAGCGCATCACATGGCTAAAACAAATGAGTTTTCAAAATAAATAATTTTTGGCTTTCTAAAAGCTAGGATCCAATCAAAATTGGCATTTAAATTTCGAAAACTCATTTTATTAACTTATCATGCAATTAAATCTAAATTTAAAAGCATTAAACACACATCACATGCGCACACACTCCGAATTAATAATTCCATATTATTCCATGCCAATTAGAACAATTCTAATAATCTAACACTTAGATTAAACCCCATTCATAGTCTAACAATTAGACTATTAAAAACTAATCTAACTCTTAGATTAATTCATCAAAGTTAATTAACGATTTAACACTTAAACTATTAATTAACTCTAATTATTAATTAACTACTAATCTAACTTTTAGATTAGTTAATTAATGTCAATTAGTAATTTAACACTTAAATTAATAATTAACATTAATTAATTAATAACTATAATCTAACAATTAGATTAAAAGATTAATGTTAATCATCAATTTAACCCTTAAATTAATAACTAACATTTAATCATTAATGACTACTAATTTAACACTTAAATTAGTCATCTAAGTTAATTATTAATTTAACTCTTAAATTAACAATTAACATAGATTTTAATTAACAATTAGTTGATTTAATAACTAATAATCTAACATTTAGATTAATAATTATTAACCATTAATTTTAACACTTAAAATTAGATAACTACAGTTAATTATTAAATTAACACTTAACTTAATAATTAACCATAATTTGTTAAGAACTAACTGTAATTAAAATGATTCACAATCATTAATTAAAAAGTCCAATTAAATTTCAAAACAATTTTGAAATCAATTAAAATTAAAATCAAATTTTAATTCAATTTTTAAATGGGTATAAGTGGGGTTTAATGGGGAATTAATGGGGTATAGATATTTATTAAAATGGGCCCAGCCCATTTAACCCGAGCCAGGCTCGGACCCTACTGAGCCAAGGTCGAACCATGTGCCACCCTGGGCTCGGCCCGGGCCAGCAGGGAACCCGGCCCAACCCTAGCCGGTCGGACCGGCTCGAAGGAGTGAACCGGCCCCCTTCCTCCCAGCCGAGCCCTAACCTGCAACAGCAGGGTATGCAGGCCGGCGGCTAGGGTTAGGGCGCCGGCGGCCAGGCCCCCCCCCCCCCCGGCGGCGCCGGCCATGTCGGCGGTGCCCCCTGCGCCGGCGGGCTCCCCGGCGCCGGCAGGGTCACCGGAGATGTCCAATCAAGCTGCCGGCAAAGCCCCAAAGTTCCCCCAAAAATCTGGTTTTCGCAGGTTTTAAATCCGATTTGGGGCTCGTTTTTGTAGCTCTTCGAGGCCACCATGGTGCCGGCAAATATGTCGAATGCGTAGTGGTGACTATCACCAAGAGATCCGTGGTCTTGGCCGGCCATCCCAACACTTGGTAAGCCGATTGAAGCCGCCGTAAACACGTTGTTCTTCGTCTCACGAAGAACACGAAAAACCCCCAAAATGATCTCGAAAAATTGAAAGAAAATAATCAGATTAACTGTGTTCATCGCATGAACACGGATCCAACAATTATTCGAAGTTACAGCATGGAATAACTCATGGAAAAATTAATTTAGAGATCCGAAACGGGACGAGAAACAGTGGAACCTGGCTCTGATACCACTGTTGGGATTTCTCGGTTTCTCCGGATCGCTCACGCAGCGGAAAAACAAAATTTTACAGCGATCCGTTTCCCGTTTCGAAGAACTAAAATACGATAATCTAATTAGCGAAATTCTCACCGTGTGCGGATTCGAATCCGCAGCCGTTCGGTTCCGTCGGTGTGACACCGCAAGCCGCGCAAGTGCCCGGCCTCTAGCGAAGTCCACGCGATCCTCCCCGCGACGGATATCCTCGAGTTCGTCGTTCTTCGCAGCCCGCGAAGCCTCCGCTGGTCGCCGCAATGATCGCCGCAGTGCGCAGACGATTTCCCGTCAAACGGGATTTGGAGAAGCGGCGGGGCAGATCTGGATCTGCCTGGACTCCAGAGGAAGACAGAAAACGAGGAGGGGCGGCTAGGGTTAGCAGCAGCTTGGCCTGCTCAGCCCGTTCGCTATGTTTTATACTAACCGCGCGGTTTTTCACAAAAACCCCCGATTTGTATAAAACCCACTTATTTATCCATCGCCTTGAGAATCATGTGCGTGTGACCCTCTAGGCCCAAGTACCAGTCCAGTTAATGGCCCAACAAGCCCAGTGACTCCTCACTGGCTTTATTAATTAATTAATAACCCTTTATTAATCAATTAATCAATCGAATTGATGTCGCACATCGAATTCGACCGGGCCTCCGATCACGTTGGGTGCCAAGCAACACCGCGTGAACCCGGAAGGTATTTGGGGTTAAGTAACCCACTCTTGGAACCTTTCCGCCGACAGTTACCACGTAGATATAATCCTTCATTCGTACAATGCTCTCGAGTCAACTCAGGGTATGGCGAGCTGTCAAACCCTAACCGGTCGACTCACTTGAATTGGATGCCGCTGATGAATATCGGAAAACTCCTTTCCCGATATTATCGTCCGCCCTGGCCAGGGACTTTCGCGCATCCTTCCTAGAGCATTCTCTCTCTAAGTACCGAGAGCGAATGATTCCTTATTGACACACAATTCCCTTCGACGGTATTCCGCTGCACCCAATCCTTGGCGTATTAGAATCCCATGGCTAGAGATTCGTAAACCAAGGTCAAAGCACAGAAGTCCACCGCCAAGGTGTCCTTGGTGTCTCAGGTCCGAGGACCATCCACGCAACTGCGACAATAGAATCAAGCTGGTTGACAGTGAGGTACAATACCATCCAGCGATTCAGTCGGATCAGTTCAGTGAACTCATTCTCCAATGAGCACCTACAGATTCGCCTTAGTGTCTCCACACAAGTGACTTATGAGACCAGTCACCCTCATCATATGAGCAGGAGTAATCTGTACCAGTCTAACCGGATATCCGATGTCCTTCTCGGATATCCTCCGACTAGGAACGATTAAGAATATGTGTGTTTAAGTGATCAGTCTCATTAGTATGATCTCATCATAATCTGATCACCATAGCACATATTCACGGACTTCATTATGAAACGATAATTAACGCGATTTACACATAATGAATGTTATGCCATTTTATTAATAATGAACGAGATTTACATTGTTAGATTGGCTTGTAGGCCACCTAAACTAACAGTCAGCACTGTGGGGGTGCCCATGGTGGGACTCAGTGTCCCACTCTCCCCAGGAGGTGTTTCACTTGCGGCCAGCAGGGCCACTTGGCGAGGCAGTGCCCGCAGGGGCATGGTCAGGGACATGGTTCAGGTGAGCAGAAGAGGCCGAGGACCCAGGGGAGAGTGCTAGCTATCACCAGGAGGGAGGCTCGCGCGTCCAACTTGGTGGAAGGTACACTTTCTGTCCCTGGGAACTCTGCACACGTATTGATTGATTCGGGTGCTTCGCATTCTTTTATTTCTGAGCAGTTCCTAGATATCCATTCTGCACCCATTGATGAGTTATTTGATGGTTTGATGGTGGAGGTTCCTTCTGGAGACTTTATGATATCTTATAATTGCATGAGGAATGTTCCCTTGACCATCGAGGGTCATGTGCTACCTGCCCAGTTAGTTGTTCTTGTCATTCGTGACTTTGATATTATTTTGGGCATGGATTGGTTGGAAGCCTTTTATGCGGAGGTGGACTGCCACAGAAAGAGGGTGCGATTCTCCATTCCGGACATCCCGACCTTCTTCTTCCAAGGTATTAGGCTTTCTTCCCGAGGTATTCTTATTTCTGCCTTTAAGGCACAGAGGTTGCTTGCTGGTGGCTGTGAGGCTTTCCTTGCCTCTGTTGTTGTCTCTGATGTCCGGGATAGTCTCAGCCCTGGGGAGGTACCTGTTGTATGTGAGTTTATAGATGTTTTTCCTGAGGAGCTGCCTGGCCTTCCTCCTCAGCGAGAGGTCGAATTTACCATCGAGCTTGCACTAGGTACGACGCCCTTGTCTAAGGCCCCGTATCGGATGGCGCCAGCTGAACTTGCTGAGTTGAAGGCGCAGTTGCAGGAGCTGCTGAATAAGGGTTTCATTCGCCCCAGTACATCTCCATGGGGTGCTCCAGTCCTGTTCGTTAGAAAGAAAGATGGTTCTCTGAGGTTGTGCATTGACTATAGGCAGCTGAACCAGGTAACGATAAAGAATAAGTACCCACTTCCAAGAATTGATGATTTGATGGATCAGCTGCAGTCCGCGAAAGTATTTTTCAAGATCGACTTCAGATCCGGATATTATCAGATGAGGATCCGAGATGTTGATGTTAGTAAGACGGCTTTCAGAACTCGGTATGGGCATTATGAGTTTTTGGTTATGCCCTTTGGCTTGACCAATGCTCCGGCGGCCTTTATGGAGCTGATGAACCGAGTCTTCAGGACTTACCTGGATCAGTTTTATGGTTGTGTTTATTGATGATATTCTGATCTATTCTTCTTCTGAGGAAGAGCATGCCACCCATCTTCGGGCAGTGCTGCAGGTCCTGAGGGAGCACCAACTTTATGCCAAGTTTAGCAAGTGTGAGTTTTGGCTAGACGAGGTGCATTTCCTTGGGCATGTTATTTCTGGCAATGGTATCGCAGTGGATCCAGCCAAGATCGAGGCAGTGATGGATTGGAGCAGGCCAACTTCAGTGACTGAGATCAGGAGCTTTCTGGGGCTTACCGGTTATTTCAGGCGGTTTGTTCAGGGATTTTCGTCGATAGCAGCCCCCTTGTCGAGGTTGACTCGAAAGGGAGTTCGCTTTGTGTGGACCGATGATTGTGAACAGAGTTTTATTGAGTTAAAGACCCGTCTCACGTCAGCCCCTGTGCTGGTGCTTCCATCTGGATCAGGTGGATTTGTAGTTTACTCTGATGCGTCCCGTCGAGGTTTGGGCGCAGTTCTAATGCAGCATGGCAGGGTAGTGGCTTATGCTTCTCGACAGCTGAAGAAGCATGAAGAGAACTATCCTACTCATGATTTGGAGCTGGCAGCTATAGTATTTGCACTCAAGATCTGGAGGCATTATTTATATGGGGAGAAATTCTAGGTTTTCACCGATCACAAGAGTTTGAAATATGTGTTCACTCAGAGGGACCTGAATTTGAGGCAGCGAAGGTGGATGGAGTTCATTAAAGATTATGACTTTGACCTTTCTTATCATCCGGGCAAGGCGAATGTAGTGGCAGACGCTTTGAGTCGGAAGACGGTCATGTCATACCTTATGATTCAGGAGTGGAAATTGTTCGAGCAGGTGGTGGAATCTTCCTTTAGGGTCCCACGTGAAGATGAGAGAGCCGTGCTGGTCAGTTTGACTGTGAGACCAGCTGTGTATCATGCAGTAATTGAGGCTCAGAGGGCAGATGTTGAGCTACCACAGATCCTCCAGAGGTCAGAGGTGGAGTTGTGGGACGACGGTACTGTCAGATTCAGAGGTAGACTTTATGTTCCGACTGAGGAGGACGTGCGCAGATGTGTTCTGGATGAGGCGCACCGTTCGAGATATGCAGTGCATCCTGGAACGACAAAGATGTATCATTGTTTGAGGAGGCACTTCTGGTGGCCCGGTATGAAGAAAGATGTGGCTGAATATGTGGCCATATGCATGACTTGTCAGCAGGTTAAAGCCGAGCATCAGAGACCTGGTGGATTGCTACAGCCCTTGCCAATTCCAGAGTGGAAATGGGAGCATGTGACAATGGACTTCGTGATGGGATTGCCTACATCCCCTAGCAGGAGAGATGCCATTTGGGTCATCGTTGATCGGCTGACCAAGTCGGCACATTTCCTAGCTATTAGGAAGGACTGGTCAGTCGGCAAGTTGGCAAAGTTGTTTGTAGACTGGATCATCTCTCTGCACGGGGTACCTTTATCTATTGTATCAGATCGAGATCCAAGGTTTACTTCCAGATTTTGGAAGAGCTTTCAGCAGGCATTAGGCACTCAGTTGGCTTTCAGCTCAGCCTACCATCCCGAGACTGATGGGCAGTCGGAGAGGACTATTCAGACCTTGGAGGATATGCTCAGAGCTTGTTGTCTAGACTGGGGAGGTTCTAGGGAACAGTATTTGTCCACTGTAGAATTTGCCTATAACAACAGTTACCATTCTAGTATCGGCATGGCGCCCTACGAGGCTTTGTATGGGCGACCGTGCCGATCTCCAGTTTGTTGGTCCGAGATCGGTGAAAGGCAGATAGCGGGACCCGAGTTAGTACAGCAGTGTGCTGAGACTGCCAGGTTAGTTCGGCAAAGGCTGGCCGCAGCGCAGAGTAGGCAGAAGAGTTATGCTGACATCCGACGGAGACCGCTTGAGTTTGAAGTTGGGGACCACGTGTTTCTCCGAGTCTCACCCTCCAAGGGTGTGATGAGATTCGGGAAGCGAGGCAAGCTGAGTCCGCGATATATTGGGCCTTTTCCCATCCTTGCTCGGATTGGGGAAACCGCGTATCAGCTGGCCTTGCCGCCCAGTCTTGCAGGGGTGCACGATGTGTTCCATGTGTCCTTGCTGAGAAAGTATGTTCAGGATCCGTCCCATGTGTTGGATTTTTCAGAGTTGGAGGTCGCTGAGGACCTGTCCTTTCCAGAATATCCTGTTCGTATTGAGGATCGCAGAGAACAGGTCCTGCGGAACAAGATTGTACCGTTGGTCAAGGTGATTTGGCAGTACCGCTCCGGAGGTGAGGCAACCTGGGGGCGAGAGGATGAGATGCGGGAGCAGTTCCCTTACCTCTTTTCGTAAGTTTCCTTGTGAACTTGTATCCCTGTTTTGACTTTGTTAATGCTAGCAGTCAATTTCGGGGACGAAATTCTTTTAAGGGGGGGAGGTTGTAAGGATCGTGACCTTCGGATCCGGTTTTCGGGGTCGGACCATGTAGTCCTAAACCTTGGTGAGGGCGGAGGTTCTGTGTTGATTCGCGTCAGGACATCGAGACGCATTTTAAACGGCGTCCACCGTCGCAGACGCATTTCAAGTTCTGCCACGTGGGTGCCACGTGGGCTGGTTTCGGGCCGCGAGGGTACGGCCCTGTCGTGTCGTCTAAACGGCGTCCACGTGGGACGACGCCTTTCAGACTGCGACTCTGGGTTTGTCAGAGTACGGCCCTGTCATGTCGTCTGAACGGCGTCTACCTTGAACGACGCGTTTCAGAGTCTTGTCAGAGCAGCTGTCACATCTACTGATTGACGTCCGTAGATGTCGACGCGTTTTAACCAGTCTCTGGTTAACCCCGCGAGCCCTCCTTCTTTCTCTCATTTTCTCCTACTCTCTTTCTCTCCTCCTCCTCCGGTGACCGACGACGATTCCTCCTCCTCCCTCTTTCCCTCCCGCCATTTCATCTCTCCCTTCACTCCATCCTCTACCTAGCTCCTACCATTGCCACCTCCACCTCCACTGCGGCGTTCTACTCTCCGGACGGCGGCCGACGTCACGGTGGGGCAAGGACGACCACGGCGGTACCGGCGGCGGCGTGGGGCGAGTCGGGTGGACGGCTTGAAGCTCGGAGGCGTTCAAGTATCCGGTAGGGTGACGGTTCCCATAAGCATTGTGTTTAAGCCATGTTTTCCCCCATTTAAGCTTGTTTGGATCTTTGGTCTCGGGGGGGTAGAATGAGCATGTTTAGGTGTCCTCTTGATGATATGGGGGTTTTGCCATGAATGTGATTTCCTATAAAATCTGTTGCCCTTCTTTCTCCTCCATTTTTGGGTGATTTTGGGGATATTTGGGTTGGAAAGGGAGCCCTCGGGCTCAGGCGACTCTGGTTCCTGGGGTTGAAACACGTCGTGCATGGACGACGCCTTTTTGAAGGGCGTCGGGCCATCACGACGCCTTTTAGACAGGAATCGCCTGACAGAGAGTCTGCCAGTTCGGGGATTCTGGGACTAAAAGACGTCATGGGTGAACGACGCGTTTTCAAATGGCGTCGGTTAGCCATGACGCCTTTTTAAGGCAGAAATCCCCTGAGTAAGGGCCTCGAAAATTAAGGATTTCTGTGTTGAATGGCGTCTGAGGATGTCGACGCCTTTTAAAAGGCGACCACTGGTGTCGACGCCTTTTAAGGCCTGATTCTGAAGACTGTTTTACTTGAACCTGTACATGGAGCTTGAATGGCGTCGGCTTTGGGCGACGCGATTCAAGACAGAACCTCACTAATTCATGCCAGTAAAACGTGTTCATACTGTTAGATAGATGGTTAGTGCATGCTTTAAGTGTACCCGATATAAATGGATTCTTCATGATCGAATGGTTCTATATGTGTGTTATGCGATCGCGGACTTTTCACGTGACCGGATCGCACTGTGCTGGGTTTTGAGTTACTGTGGACCTGGAGTGACATTGTAGCACTTTATCACCCTGTGCTGGTGGGGGCGTGAGCACAGCGCCGGTGGGGGCGTGTGCGGGGTGACGCCTAGTGAGAGAGGGTCACCTGGTGAACCCCGGGGTCAGCTAGTACCGGTGTCGGAGTGGTACATTCGGAGAGTCACTCATGCTGAGGGAAGGAGTAGCCACCTGAGCCGGTTGGGCCGGAGTAGCTAGTGTGCTATCCGAGGGGTTACTGTTTGGTCTCAGCGGGTCGAGGTTTTTCCACCGTTGTTGTGTGGTTAGCGAGTTCTATCGAGACGACAGTTGTGGGTTTCATAGTCGGCTGGTTTAATATATGCATATTTATTATATTACGATTGCATGTGATTTCACGTTAAGAATTAGGAATTGTACCTCTTGTGCTTATCACTTTACCGTTAGCTGTATCTTGCACTGGTGGGTGTATGCGTGGGTAGTGGGGATCGAAGGATCCCTACTGAGTCTTGTCTTTGAGACTCACCCTCTACGGTTTTCAGGTAAGGACTCTCAGCAGACCTAGCGAGGAGAGTGCGGCCGTGAGTTGAGCTCCGTCAGCAGTTGTTCCGGGGTATGCCCCGACGTAGTTGTTATTTTATTTCTGGCCTGTACGTTTAATTATTTCCTTTATGTTAGAATATGTAATTATTTGCTGTATCGAGTCGCATTGTAATAATTTTAATTCCTGCACTTTTACTTCAGTTCAATGCGATGTGAATGTTTAGCTTAGTTTATTATTTATCTCCCAGACTTGATTAGATCCTGGTTTGGTTCCAAATTAATGATTCGGTACCCATTTAGTAATCGGATCCCCGATTATAGGGTGGGGGGTCGTTACACAATATCTCTTACATTTGTTTACGGACCTTAATTACGATAGTTAATTTGTGAGAACTATAAATGAAGAAATAATTGCCTTTATTAATAATCTGAATTAGAATGTACAATGATTGGCTTTAAGGGCACCCAATTCTATCACATAATTCCCTACAGGAGATAAGTTCTATTTTAGCAGATGTTCAAATATTAAATATAAAATAAGACATGGTCTTTTGTTCAAGTTTTAACTCCCACTAATTTTCGACAGACTGTATAACCCTCAGCTATACAGAACGGAAGATGCCGATAGTCTCCTAGTGGGGATCAGAATCTCAATGACTTGCAGTACAACTTTGTGGATAGCACAAGAAAGCTGTAAAACAATCAAAGAGCACCCATCTTATGGGACTTGCAACTCCTTGCAATATCCGATCATAGCTTCGGTCCCCAGAGGTTTATTGGCCTTGTGGATAGCACAACAAGCCACTAATTTTGGTCTAAGCTAACCATCGTTACGCGATGAGCATAGATTTGCATGCAGCCCTTGTGGATAGCACAACAAAACTACATGGTTCCTCTACTCCGATCATATAGGCATCTAATGCCATAACCACAGTTTCTCCTCACAATTAAACAGGCCTTGTGGTAACACAACAAACCTGCCTAAAGTGATTCGAGTCCTATGACTATAACGATGGTGGACCACGCGGTAAGTTCTAAACTACTCACGTTACGGCTTAGAGTTTAAACAAGGGTATTTAGATAACTTTTATCTTGGTCTCTCCTAGGTGATAGCATAAATATATCATATATATTTAATAAATATTATACCTGCTTTGATTTATAATCAAAATAAAACAATGCATCTCATACATGTCAAGTGTGGTCATGGATAGCACAGTGGGTTTGACTGGAGCCAACAGTCAAACGCTCACACAATCTAACATAACAATTATATCAGATAATCTTGCAAACATAAGGGCAAAGGATCTCCATCGTATCGCCTTTTTGATTGCAGCAGTGGATCGTCCTCGCTCCTTCTTCGGTTGCCTCGATCAGATTACAATAATTCTAGAATTACATGTAAATAGAAGAGGGCCTCATGGTGAGTACAAGAGAGAGGGAGGTAGAAGTACATCGGAGAATGAAAGAGGGAGAGGTGCGCAGACCTCTATTTATGAACAATTTAATAGCCATCTATCATGCCTCTACGATCCACACACACATCATTCATCACATGAACAATATTAAAATAAGTACATATCCATGACCACGGTATGTTTTAAACATTCCACACAAGATACAGCGCATCACATGGCTAAAATAAAGAGTTTTTCAAAATAACTAGGTTCCAATCAAAATTGGCTTTTGAATTTTGAAAACTCTTTTAATTAATTGAACATACAATTAAATCAAATTTAAAAGCATCAAATCACACATCACATGTGCACACACTCCAAATTAATAAATTGCAGATTATTCCATACAAATTAGAACACTTCTAATAATTAAACAATCTAACACTTAGATTAAATCACATTAATAATCTAACAATGAGACTATTAATATTATTAATTACTAATCTAACTCATAGATCAGTAAATTAAAAAGTAATCATTAATTTAACACTTAAATTAATAATCAACTACAATTAATTATTAACCACTAACCTAACAATTAGATTAGTCAATTAATATTAATTATTAATTTAACTCTTAAACCAATAATTAACACTAACTTATTAATAACTAATTAATCTAACCCTTAGATTAATTAACTAATTAATGTTAATAACTAATTTAAATTTTAAACTAGTAATTAACACAAATTAATTATTTAATCACTAATCTAACTCTTAGATTATTGGATTAACATTAATTATTAATTTAACTCTTAAACTAATAATTAATAACTCCTTATTAAACCATTATTTTAGTTAATTAACATTAATCATCGATTTAACAATTAAACTAACAATTAATTTCAATTAACTAATTATTAATAATTTAACATTTAAATTACTCTATTAGAATTAATTATTAATTTAACATTTAAATTAATAACCAATTTGAATCAATTAACAACTACTCGTTAATATAATGATTCCAAAATCATTAATGGCTCAATTAAATAAAATTAGATAAAAAAAAAAAATCAAAACACTTTGACTAGGCGCCCACACTGGGCGCCTGGTGCAGGCCTGGTTCGACCATGCCCTGGACCCGGCCCAGGCCGGTCTGACCGGCTCGGGACCGGGCCCCCACACCGGTCCAACCTCCTCCTTCAACCTCAGCCCGACGCCCAGTAAAGGAGAAACCCTAGGCCCTCCCCCCCCGCCTGGTGGCGTTGACGGCCGTGCCCCCCCTTTCCCCGGGCGGGTGCCGGCCCCGCCGACGATGCCCCCGGCGCTGGCAGGCTCCCCGGTGCCGGCAGGGCCGTTGGAGAGAGCCAAAAGGACAGCTGACCGAGCCCCTTAATGTCTGGTTTTTCAGGTTTTTGTAGTTTACAAAACCATGGGAATAAGAAGAGGAAAGAGCACTACTTCCCTCTCCGACTCCGGTGATCGGCTCCTGTAGTGTCCGGTGGTGCCTCCTCAAGGATCTAGGGCACCGGCCCACACCCCCAACACTTGGGGATACCCGAACATCGGCGTTCTTTGTCTCACGAAGAACACCAAACTCCAAATATTCGAAAAATTGCAGAAAGACAATCTAATCGACTGTGCTCATTGTATGAACACAGATTAAACAATTAATCGAACTAGTGCATGGAATAAATCATAGAAAAATTAATTTCGGAGACTGAAACGGGACGAGAAACAGTGGAACCTGGCTCTGATACCACTGTTTGGTTCTCTAGTTCCTCCGGATCTCCCGCGCAGCGGAAATAAAAATAAAACGAAGATCCGATTCCTGTTTCGAAAAACTAAAACACCGATAATCGGATTATCAGTTATTACCGTGTGCGGATTCGAATCCGCAACCATTCGGTTCCGTCGGTGCGACACCGCAAGCCACACAAACGCCTGGTGTCTAGCGGAGTCCATGCGATCCTCCTCGCAACGGATATTCTCACGTTCCTCGTTCTTCGCAGCCACGAAACCTTTGCCGGTCGCCGCAACGATCGACGCAACGCGCAGACGATTTCCCGTCAAACGGGAGTCGGAGAAGCGGCAGAGCAGATCCAGGGATGCAGATCTGGCCTGGGGCACCAGAGAGAGGGATGCGGATCAACCCGTTCGCTATATTTTATACTAACCGCGCGGTTTTTCATAAAAATCCCCGGTTTGTATAAAACCCACTTATTTATCCATCGCCTTGATAATCATTTGCGTGTGACCCTCTAGGCCCAATTACCAGTCCGGTTAATAGCCCAATAAGCCCAGTGACTCCTCACTGGGTTTATTAATTAATTAATCAATCGAATTAATGTCGCACATCGAATTTGATCGGGCCTCCGATCACGTTGGGTGCCAAGCAACACCGCGTGAACCCGAAAGGTATCGGGGTTAAGTAACCCACTCTTGGAACCTTTCTGCCGATAGTTACCGCGTGGATATAATCCTTCATTCGTACAATGCTCTCGACTCGACTCAGGGTATGGCGTGCTGTCAAACCCTAACCGGTCGACTCACTTGGATTGGATGCCGCTGATGAATATCGAAAACTCCTTTCCCGATATTATCGTCCGCCTTGGCCAGGGACTTTCGCGCATCCTTCCTAGTCTCTCATCATACCGAGAGCGAATGATTCCTTATTGACACACAATTCCCTTCGACGGTATTCCGCTGTACCCAATCCTTGGCGTTTTAAAATCTCGTGGCTAGAGATTCGTAAACTAAGGTCAAAGCACAGAAGTCCACCGACAAGGTGTCCTTGGTGTCTCAGGTCCGAGGACCATCCACGCAACTGCGACAATAGAATCAAGCTGGTTGACAGTGAGG
The DNA here is from genome assembly GCA_030544215.1 of Zantedeschia hybrid cultivar. NCBI lineage: Eukaryota > Viridiplantae > Streptophyta > Magnoliopsida > Alismatales > Araceae > Zantedeschia > Zantedeschia hybrid cultivar. The sequence continues at coordinate 41,634,950 of JARZZO010000002.1, read as the reverse complement.
TACAATACCATCTAGCGATTCAGTCGGATCAGTTCAGTGAACTCATTCTCCAATGAGCACCTACAGATTCGCCTTAGTGTCTCCACACAAGTGACTTATGAGATCAGTCACCCTCATCATATGAGCAAGAGTAATCTGTACTAGTCTAACCGGATATCCGATGTCCTTCTCGGACATCCTCCGACTAGGAACGATTAAGAATATGTGTTTAAGTGATCAGTCTCACTAGTATGATCTCATCATAATCTGATGACTATCGCACATATTCATGGACTTCATTATGATACGATAATTAACACGATTTACACACAATGAATATTATGCCATTATATTAATAAATGATTGAGATTTACATAGTCAGATTGGCTGGTAGGCCACCTAAGACTAACACCTCGTCACCTCCGCGAGAAGGCTTCGGCCCTATTTCCTTGCACACTCAATAATGGTCCTCACGGATCAACCTTTAAGGCAGGTTCTCTCTCGGCCGAAAGTGTTCGGGAGACTAGCTAAATGGGCGAGTGAATTAGGGGAGTTCGACATCTCCTATGGACCTCGAACTGCAATAAAAGCTCAAGCTCTAGCCAACTTCATCGCTGAGCTTACTCCTGAGTCATCTTCGGCCATTCAACCAGAGGTAGTCGGAACAAATCTTGAGGCCGAAAGAACTTCGGTTCTGGTATCTTCGGCTGCTGAATGACAATTATATGTTGACGGATCCCCATGCTCTTCGGGTAGTGGCACCGGGTGGATCCTGGCTTCTCCAGAAGGAGTCGTCACCGAGTATGTCCTGCGCTTCGCCTTTCCATCTACTAACAATGCCGCCGAGTACGAAGCCCTCCTATCCGGCCTTCGGGCCGTTAAAAGGCTCGGTGCACAAAAGATAAAGGCGTTCAGCGACTCTCAGCTTATCGTCAGCCAGATCACCGGGGAGTACGAGGCCTGAGACGTATTGATGGCGTCCTATCTTCAGGTAACTCACAAAATCATTGATGAATTCATTTCTTTTGAGATCGTGTGGATCCCTTGGGCAGAGAACACTTGAGCCGATGCCCTCTCTCGGCTAGCATCAACACATGTTGGGGGAGGAAGCCGAATGGTCTTGGTAGAAGAGCTATCTGTGCCAAGTCTCCAAGAACCCAAGGTTATGCAAGTGAATGATTCCGAAGGGGATACTTGGATGACTCCATTAATCGCTTTTATCCTCCGAGAGGAGCTCCGTCCGATCCAAAAGAAGCAAGACGCATCCGGTAGCGTTCATCTCATTTCTTAATTCTAGAAGATGTATTATATAAGAAGTCATTCGGCCGACCACTCTTCCGATGTCTCTGCCCGACCGAAACCAATTATGCCCTTCAGGAAGTGCATGAAGGAATCTACGGAGCACATGCAGGAGGAAGGGCCTTGACCCACAAACTCTTGAGGCAAGGATACTGGTGGCCGACACTCCGAGAGGACGCAGCTAGTCTCGTCCGCCGTTGTGACCAATGTCAGAGGTTCAGTTCTCCCATTCACCAATCAACAACCATTTTAACACCTCTGTCAGACCCTTGGCCTTTCGCCCAATGGGGGATTGACATTATGGGACCCTTTCCCATTGCCACCGGCCAGAGAAAGTTCCTTATTGTAGCAGTAGATTATTTCACAAAGTGGGTTGAAGCCGAGCCTCTTACGTCTATCACTGATAATAATGTCTGGAGCTTCGTATGGAAGTCTATTATTTGCCGCTACAGCATCCCTTGGGTGATTATATCAGATAATGACAAGCAGTTAGATAGTAACCGGTTCAAAGACAACTGTTCAAGCTTCAGCATTCTGCACAAGTTCACTTCTGTAGCTCACCCTCAGACAAATGGCCAGGCCGAAGTCACTAACCGAATCATATTACAAAGACTGAAAACTTGCCTCGGCGAAGCCAAAGGCCGATGGGTCTAAGAGTTGCCGAGTGTACTATGGGCTTATCAAACAACAAGCCGAGCCCCTACCGGAGAGACCCCATTTCGAATGGCTTACGGAGTGGAAGCAGTTATCCCTATTGAAATCGGCCTGCCTTCGTCGAGGGTTCTTACTTATAATCCGAAGAATAATGATGAAACCCTAAGGGATCACCTTGATCTCATAGAAGAAACTAGGGATCAGGCTCGCATTCGGCTGACAGCATACCAACAACGCACGGCCAGATATCACAACGCTCGAGTAAAACCTCGAAGTTTTGAAGCCGAAGACCTTGTGTTGAGGAATGCCCATGCGTCTAAGCCAGCCGAAGGCGCAGGAAAGCTATCTCCAAACTGGGAAGGCCCTTATCGGATGAAAGAAGTAATCTGACGAGGGGCCTATCGGCTGGAGACCCTCTGGGGCCAACCTCTCCCTCGTACCTGGAATGTAAAGTGCCTTCGGCGCTATTTTATGTAATGTTTTCCCGGGCTTCGATTGGACACCTTAAATGAATACTTTGTTATGAAATATTGTGTTCGGCATTATTCTAAGTCCATGTAAACCGTACCGGAAGTGGCTTCGGCCATGCAAACCATATCAGGAGCGGCATTATTCTAAGTCCGGGTAAACCATACCGGGAGTGGCTTCGGCCATAAAAACCGTATTGGGGGCAGCATGATCCTAAGTCCGTGTAAACCGTACCAGGAGTAGCTTCGGCCATGCAAACTATATCGGGAGCGGCATTATTCTAAGTCCGTGTAAACCGTACCGAGAGTGGCTTCGGCCATAAAAACCGTATCGGGAGTGGCATTATTCTAAGTTCGTGTAAACCGTACCGGGAGTGGCTGCGTCCATGAAAACCGTATCGGGGGCGGCATGATCCTAAGTCCGTGTAAACCGTACCGGGAGTGGCTTCGGCCATGCAAACCGTATCGGGAGTGGCATTATTCTAAGTCCGTGTAAATCGTACCGGGAGTGGCATCGGCCATGAAAACTTTATCGGGGGCGGCATGATCCTAAGTCTATGTAAACCATATCAGGAGCGGCATTATCTCAAACCTATAAGAAGACAGAAATGGTTTCGGCCACATACAGGACCGAACCCGGTTACTTTCTTGGGACATTCTGCAATTGATCCGACCAAAGGATAACATATCCGAGGAATACAAAATGCATAGAAGGATTGTTTAAGACGGGTAAATACAAGTCACTTTTATATATACGGGAGGTACGAAAACAGGCCATGTACTCGGCCTTGGCAACTTAAAAATAGAAGCATCTAGGACAAACCCCCAGATCAGCTATCGGCGTCCTCGCCATCTACGTGGACAGGGGAGTAGCCCAGAGACGTCGGAGGAGAAGAGGCGTGGTCTGAGTTTCCTGCTGCATCTTCCGGAGAAGCCGGGATCCTCTCGGCCTTAAGCTGCTGCCACCAAGCTAAGAGATGATCGCCTTCTTCTTCGGTAGGGAAGCCGAAACCAGTCAAATCTGTGTCCGGACAAGCCTTTTGGGCAATGGCCATCGTCAGATTGAACATGGTTGCAGCCGCTTTTGCCCCGGCCTCGAGCATCTCATCGGCATATTCCAGACCTTCTTTATAACTCGCCACAGCCACGCGAGCCATGTCTTCGGCCTCTTTGGTCTTTACCTTCAGTTCTGCTTTAAGGGCCGAGACGGCTTTGTCATGCTTGCGACGTTCTTCGTCCAATTCCTTCTCCAGCCGAGTTATCTTCCCGGCAGCTTCTTCCTCCTTGTCCTGGATTTATGCCTTGAGAGATTCGACCTCAGTACGGGCCTGATCCAACTGGCTTTCGGCCTTCTTTTGCGCCTCTGAGGCTGTTCGAGTTGACTCCTTCTGACTAGCCAGGTCGACCGCAGCTTAACAATTGCCCCGATGAGGGTGTCGATGTTGGCCTCAAGATTTTGTTGCACCGAGGCCACTTTGCCTGCGGCCAGTTGATCCGTGGCCTCGTCCACATCCATCAGCTTTCACTGGATGAGAGCCTGGCGGCGAGCGAGAGCCTCACATATGATCATGGCCTGAAAGAAAAAAGCGAGAAACATAAGACAAAGCAACAAGAAATAGTAAGTACTAAGATAATCGAAGCTCACTCACCTGGACGGTGTAACAAACACACTGCCAGGAGAGACCCTCCGAAGACAGCTCCCGGATTTCATCCTCGGCCATGGGGATGGATAGGCTCCATGCAAGGCGCTTGTACGTCTGGGAGTCATCTAGACTGTCGTCCGCGAAGACTCCCGTATCCGGACGCCAAGGCTCATGTCTGTATTCCCGGGACATATGAGTCCTGGACTTCCCAAACGGGAATGATGCTCCCGTCTCTGTTGCCGTCGTCGCGACCGGAGGTGAGTCGCCCCTTTACGGCTGAGGTGGTGAGGCCGCTAGTGGTGCCTCCCGCTGCGAGGCCAACCTCTTAGCCGGCCGGGCGGACTCCCTCTCACCGTGGTTGCCCCGCCGCCGCCTCCTCTCGGAGCGCTCGCTCCCATGGGCAACAACCTTACCTTTATCCCGTCTCTCCCGTTCGAGAGCAGCCACGGCCTCCCTTCCTTCGGTGGAGGCCGCCGTCTGTCAGACCAAAGAAGTGTCCGACACCGATATGACATCGGCCGACAGCCCCTCGGCTGGGCGTGGCCTGGACGGACGGGAGGGCGCCTGCTGTGTTGAGATCCGGGCCATGAGCGATCTGAGGCCGAACATATCTGAAAGTAAAACAAAGAGTTAGAAGAAATTCGGTGATGATCGTATGACCCAAAGCCGACTTACCCTCGGCTGCAGCTTCGGCACCCTCGGGCGGATGACGGGCCTTGGTCGGGGCCCTGGTTGTCACGGCAGCTCTCGCCGCGGTCTCTCCCGAGGCTTGACCAGGAGGAAGATAGGGAGAGGCCTGGGCAAGAGAATGCGACGGGTCCGACCAAGCTCCCATCCTAACAAGCCTGTCCTCGTCCTCTAGAAGCTTGGTTATATTGAAGGGAGCGTCATCCTCGAAGAGATGGGCGTCGGCAAACTGCCCGAGGCTGAGGGAAGGGCTATCAGAAATCCCCTCGACTAGGGGTCCCCATTCAGTAGGGAAGGGCCAGACACTTTTATTTCCCTCCGGGAGAGTAATGAAGAAGAAACCCTCTTTCCAATGATGAATGGACGAGGGCTTCCCGGAGAAGATGCCCCGGCCGAAGCGGGGAATGAAGCAGAACCAGGAAGCAGAATTAAGGGCGAAAAAATATACAAAAGGAGAGAGACCGAAAGCAGAATTAAGGGCCAAGAAAGCATATACAGTCCATCAGGAGTTCGGAAAAAATTAAGACGGAGCCAGTCCGTAGAAGTTCAAAAGATTATTGATAAAAGGATGAAGGAGAAGACGAAACCCAGCCCGAAAGCTGTACTCGTAGATTGAGAAGGCACCTGGCCGACGGGAGTTGGCCCTTGTATGCCTCCCAGACCGGATGGGTGTCATCCAGGAAGGGATTAGATAATAAAGAGTAATGTCCTTCAGCGATTGAGTGCTAAGGGCAGGAGCCACGTCCGAAACTTGCTTGGCTGGACAGCGGCGGGAAACGGAAGGCTCGGCGGGAGCAGGGACTGATTCGGTTTCGCCCGCCATATCAGAAGGGAAGGAGTTCAAGGAAAAAGGAGACGATAGAGAAGGCTGAGGAGCAGGTTTAGACGAAGAGCAGGATGAACTGCTCTCAGCCGAAAAAGAACTACTGGACATGTATCAAAAGAAGAAAAGGCTGGAGCTGAGGCTTACCCTCAGATTAGGAACTCCCCAGCGATCGACAAGACGTCCTCGGACGGCCTCGATGGAACACTCGCAGTCGGAGAAGAAAAGACATACGCAGTGCTGCTCGCAGGAACGCTCTGGTGTGAAGAAGAAGAGAGAGAAAGTGAAGGAACAGTTATGAGGCGAACGAAGCCAATATTTATTGGGGAACTTAAGGGGGTCAGATGGCAGACCAACGGCCGAGATCCTCCGATCCTTTGGCTGCTCCTCGCTCGGATGTTCGCCACGTGTCCCGTCCTTTGTTATGATGACGAGCGGGCTGCGCGATCGGAGAAAAGCAATCAACGGCCGGGAGTGGCCCGACCCTTCAGATACTCCTCCGGATGCTCACCACGTGTTCCTGATCCCCGTATCGAGAGCCGGAGCGGCGGTTGTAGACACGCCAATTTTGACGTCATTTCGAGTAAATTTCATATTATATAATAATGCCTCATAATAGTCTGATATTTAATCATTAATTAATTTTTATTGATATTTTTGAGTGTCGGATTTAACAGACATGTTTAAGTTAATCAATTAAATTGATTTTAGCTCAAATTTCAGTTAAAATATGAAGAAGTCTAAAAGACGTCAACCTGTGTGGACGCTGTAGACACCGATTTTTGACCACCCTCTTGGTCATGAACCCAACACATCATTAGCCCTTTATCACCAAAATCCCCTCATTTCAGCCATCTCAGCCCACTACCAGCTAGGCCCATTAACCAAATCCCGACTCTAGCCACCTTTTTCGTGGAAGGCCAGCCAGTTCGCCTTCCAACCCCTTCGAAGGCCACCCCTCGCCTTCCACCACCTTCGAAGGCCAGCCACCTCGCCTTCCACTCTTTTGGCCACCTTCTTCATCTTTTCGTGGAAGGCCAGCCCCCTTGCCTTCCACCACCTTCGAAGGCCACCCCCCGCCTTCTACCCCCTTCGAAGGCCAGCCACCTCGCCTTCCACCCTTTTTCACCTTTTCGTGGAAGGCCAGCCCCCTTGCCTTCCACCGCCTTCGAAGGCCACCCCCCGCCTTCTACCCCCTTCGAAGGCCAACCACCTCGCCTTCCACCTTTTTAGCCACCTTTTTCACTTTTTACCACTTTCGTGGAAGGCCAACCCCCTTGCCTTCCACTTCCTTCGAAGGCCACCCCTTGCCTTCCGCCTCCTTCGAAGGCCACCCCTCGCCTTCCACTCCGTTCGAAGGCCAGCCGGGCTGCCTTCCACCACAAGAATGGAAGGCATGTCACCTGGCCGTCCACTCCTTAACCACCCCCTTGACTCCGTCTTCCCCCGATCTCCTCTACTCGCCGCCCTCGTCCCCCACTACTCCGACCACTCCCCACTCCGGCGACTGCCGCGTCCACTACCTCCAACCCTTGACCACTCCCTATTGGTTGAAGGGTGATTTACGGGGATTTAGACCCCTGTTTTCTCCCCTTTTTTCCTTCGCCTATTTAAACCCCCCAGGTTCCCTCGAGCAATGGGGTTGCGTCGGAGGGGTTGGAAGGGGATTAAGAAGGAGTTTCTTCCTCGGAGCGGGTCGGCTTTGAGGAGTCGAGCGGGCAAAGAGTCAGAAGACTGTTTCAGAAGGAACGTCACTCCATATGGGCTTGTCTTCCTAACCCTCTTTTACTTTTCACCTTTTTCACTTCATTGCATTTCCAATTTCCATCCATGCCGTAACATCCTCCCTTTTTACTCTCTTTTTACCTTCAACACATCATTTCACTCTTCACACACGAGCACTTATCTGCATGCATACATCCTAGAATGACTTAGCAATCCCTATTTACCCCCAGAGGTTCCAAACAAAAATCGGGAGGTGGGTGGCCATAACATATGGTCACCTTCCCTCCCAAACACCCATCCGGTGCGTCTCCCTCTAATTTTAGTTAATTTTTATGTTTGCATGAACGGTTCCTACATGTCACAGTTCTAATTAGGTGATTGTCTTTTCTTTGTCTGTCTTCTCTTTTCAGGGGTTCTTACCAGATTCTGCGCGTGCACTACCGAGCTCTCCTCCTCTGGCTGGCCGGAGGAAAAGAAGGGGAAACCACCATCTTCCGCTCCCACAGAACGCGATCACATCCCCACCATCCTGCGGAGCACAGGGACCGTAAGGTAATGCTCATGGCGATCACATCATTTATTTCTAACCCCCCCTTCTGAATCGCCACAGTGCTAAGACAAACGGAGAGGAACCCTCGCCCGAAGCCTGCAGCCGCGGCGGGGGACGTTCCGGGAGCCTACAGCCCTCTGGCGATCACGGTGGGACACCTATAGCCCACTGCACGCGTTGCAGTGAAAAGGAAAAGAAGGTAAGGATCCCGGTCGACCATTGACCCTTACGGCCAGCCCCTGGCCGTCCGACCCACTGGACGGCCAGCAGCTGGCCGTCGACCTCCCAGTGGACGGCCAGCACCTGGCCGTCCGACCCACTGGACGGCCAGCACCTGGCCGTCGACCTCCCACTGGATGGCCAGCACCTGGCCGTCCGACCCACTGGACGGCCAGCAGCTGGATGGCCAGCAGCTGGCCGTCGACCTCTGACATCCGCTTGGACGGCCAGCACCTGGCTGTCCGACCCATTGGACGGCCAGCCCCTGGCCGTTGACATCCCCTTGGACGGCCAGCACCTGGCCGTCCGACTCCTTGGACGGCCAGCACCTGGCCGTCCGACTCCTTAGACGGCCAGCCCTTGGCCGTCGACCTCTTGTTGGTTCTTTGTCCTTTTCTGCTTGTTGTTGTTGTACGCTGTTCTGCTCCATGTTTTGTTGATTTGTTATGACCTGCTACTTGTTAAGTTTCTGGGCTTTTTTTGGGGTGTTCTCCGCGGGGGTTTTAAGGAAGAGCCGGCATCACACTTTTAGTCACCTCTCCCGCAGGATCTGACTCTCCACCTGAGGATTCCCACTTGGGTGCGACTAGTCTTATTATGTTGGAAACCTCCGTCAGTCTCCGCGAGGCAGGGATTCCCACTTGGCCGCCGAGCAGGTTGTACCTGAAACCACCTTGTAGGAACCTTGGGTTTATGTGAGAAATTAGAGAATTGTTTCAAAATCTAAAGACACTTAATTGGACTTTGGTGGAACAAGCTTTGAAAAAAGTGAAGGGTCGTTAAAGGTTTGAACTTGATTTGTTAGAAACCAACACTCATAATACACAGTTAACCTTCTAAGTGAAATATAAAATCTCTTAGGATTTGTATTTCATAACGAACCAAATGTATGTTAACACTGTGTATGGTGACATGTATGAGTTTGGTAATAATGTCACACACAACCCTCTGTTTTAGATTGAAGAGGATCCACAACCAACATTTGTGGGCATGTTCCAAACACCTAGAAAGGAACTTAAGGCAAGATACTTGGATGAATCTTCCTCTTCAGAAAGTGACCCTGTAATCCCCAACATAAACTTCCAAAACCCGAGGGAGGATCTGGAACTTACTGCCGTGTTTGCACGGTACAGTCCTGATCAACTCATCCGGTTGGCCTCTAGTGGCAAAACCCAAGATGCCACTCCTCGGGGAACTCACTTCCAAGGATCTCCCAACAGAGCTCAGACTCGCATCATTCAGCCAACTCTTACCCCAGTTGCTCCACCCGTCATGCCAATTCCAGTCTCTCCAACCACAACTCCTCCTGAGCAGAAAGAATTCATTTACAAAAGTGAGGTTGAAACCTGTGTGCGTAAGTTGATGGCCGAGAAACTTACCCTGAAACAACCGCACTCTCTCTCGGGCTATTGTAAGCTCCCTCCGGCCTACTTTCCGCCAGGATTCAAAGCCCCCGAGTACAGGAAATATGATGGCACCTCTGACCCTCATGATCACCTGTCAAGTTTCCTCATAGATTCCCATCAATGGCTCTACGACAGAGTCCTCCTTGTCCATCTGTTCCAGAAATCCTTAGAAGGTGAGGCCTTAAGATGGTTTTCTTCCTTGCCTGCCACAGACCTAATCAATTTTGGTATGGTCTCCGAAAAATTCATCACTCAGTTTAGTTATATGACAACCATGCCTCCCACCTTGTTTGATCTTGTGATGGAAAAGATGAAGCCTGAAGAGGAGTTCACGTATTTTGCCAACAGGTGGAGGGCAATGGCCTCTAGGGCAGAAGTGGAAATCCTCGAATCTCAAGCTATCACCATGTTGGTCAATAATGCTACCCCGCAGCTTCGGTCTATCCTCATGCTGAGCGAATTTCACACATTCGCACAACTTTATAATCGAGCTCGGGTAGTTCAATCTCAGATCTGGAGTTCCACTTTGCCATCTTTTTTTGAAAATCAGAACAGAAGTAAGAGGATTCCACCAATAGAGGGAGTGACAATCAATGAACAGGTGAGTGCCTTGGGGCAGCTCTTTAGGTCACCCAGTCCTATGTCTAGATCAGACAACCAATCCAATCAGAAACCATATTCAGCAGTTCCCCCTTTCTCCAGTGCCAAGATCAATTGGGGGCACATGAAAGAGGCTGCTGAAACCTTGGATGTCAAGAGCCCTCCGCCCTCTTATCAGGTGGCCCAAGATCCATCTAGCTCTCTAGAAAGGGTGAGCACCCTTGTCAAAAATTTGGAACCAAATGTCGATCATAGAGGACAGTACTGGGAGTATGAAGAGGTTGGGATATGGCGTGAGTGCCCTACTAGGACGACCAAACCTAGAGAGCCGTTGCAAGGAGTCTCCACTATCATCCAAGACAAACCTTTGGTCTTGATACGACCTAGGGAACAACCAACATCCATCAACCCAGTTACTCTGGTCCAAGTTCCTTCAATTTCAATCAGAGAACCTCATCCATCCATCTTGTGTCCAACACCAAAGCCAGGTCCGGTAACCCAATTCTGCCTAATGAATTCACCACCAGTTCAACCCCTAAAGTCAGATCAGGCAGTGGACCCCAGTCCGATTGGCGTTACACTGAGAAATCGCATCATTCCCCCAACAAGTCAACCCTTGGACTCTCAAGAGGATTCAGATATGTCTAAGTATGACATCCTACAGCATCTAGGGAAAACTCCCACCAAGATGCCAGTCCTAGAGTTGATTAGGAGATCTCCTACACAAAGGGAGACATTGTTCAAGTTCCTCCAGCGAATTACACTCAATGAAGATCTTCCTATCAGGGGGGTCACCAATGCCATTCTCTCAGTCACCCAGACACCTACCATGTCCTTCACAGATAAGAGTTTAGCTCCCCCTGAATGCCAATCCCTTCCCTCATGCTTGACCCCAACACTCAGTAGTCACTCATTGGACTCCATCCTGTTGGATACTGGGGCATCAATCAATGTCTGTTCGCTCAAGACCCCCAAGAAAGTAGGGATTGATCCAGAGAAGATTGAGTCTACTTCCATGATGGTCTCAAATGGGAAACTAGAAATTGGGCCAGTGGCCATGATCTTTGAATTCTACATCCTTAATGCCAAGCCCATATACAACGCCATTTTGGGAAGGCCTTGGATGGACCAGACCCTGGGAGGGCCCTCCACTAATCATCAGTGCTATAAATTTCCATACAAGGGGAAGATTGTCAAAATGAAGGGTACCCCCTATCTTGAGCCTTTGGATTTAGTCTCGACTGAACAAATTCCATCCATGATCACTCCTGGAAAAGGGGCAGAGCCCATACTTTCATCGGCCGACTCTCAGCTCAAGTCCCAGCCTAACATAGGTTGGCAGCTTATAGACAAAATGGGGTATAGTTCGGAATCTGGCATAGGCAATGAAAAGCAGGGAATTCAATAACCTATCTTTGAAAATCCGACCAATGGAGGATTCGAATTGGGTTACATACTAACCAAACCTACTGAAGGATCAGGAAAATGGAATCTCTTGGATCACTTTGTGAAGGAAAGTCAAGAGGTACTCAAAATACACTATCTTGAGGATGAGTTGAAGGAAACAAGCACTGAAGCTCAAAGAGAAGAGGCAGAAGATTTCGGTACACAACTGCTGTTCTATGAACCAATCACTCGACAAGAAGGAGCCTCCTTAGTAAGGGATGAACAGGTACCCACCGCTCTCATTCCCTTACTATTCCACACACCTGCTCTTCTCAGGCTCTTATCACCGGTGGTAGCTCACTCCTGGGGCAATTCTGCCATCATTGGGTCTGTGTCTCAAGGACCCACCTTTGCAACATGTTTGACTCACCCTCTGAGTCTTGTGCATAATCGCTTAGGGATTGGATAGCTTCCCCTTTATCTACAAGTTGTAGAGGTAAGTAAGTTCTTTCATTTCTAGTTAGCAAATAAGTGTAAATATTTGAAAATTGTTCCTTTGGATATGAGTCTATTTGAAGAAGTTTTACCCTTAAAAATATAAAAAAAAAAAAAAAAAAAAATTCAAAAATTTCAAAATCTCAAAATCTCAAAAAAATCGAATATCCAAAAAGCATCAAAAATATTTGTAAATATGTACATACTTTAATGAAAATGACAAAAAAATCAGAAAAGACACAAAATCCGATTGTCTGGTGATTGCCATGTAACCCCCTATCTAGGTCTAGTTGCATGACAGATTGGGTTAACATTGAGGTTTGGCTAAGATTTTGGTCCACCAGAACCTTGGACGTGTTTACTTTACTTTCATACGGATCCCTACGATCATTCTGAGATGCACACACCTGCACGATTTTCAAAGAGAACCTGTTTAAAATGAATTCCAAGTCTTTAGTGCACTGTCAAATGCAACCTTTGCTCTTCGTCTCTCGACCGATCAGGACAGTTGACGCCCTTAAACAGTCGAGCGCAGCAAATTGCCGTTCCACAACAACCCGATAGATGTAACCCCTCAAAAAAGGGCCCAGAAATGAAATGTAAAGGACCAGAGCACGTGAAGAGGGCAGTGTCCCTGCAGGCGGAATATCAAATAACCCCAAAAATGTCAAGAGCAGAAAAGAAATACAAAAAAAAAAGAAAAGAAAAAAAAAAGAAAAAAAAGAAAAGGGGTTCAAGCAATCATGAAAAAAGTCTGGTCGTGACCGTGCCTGGCCATGAAATTTACCAAAGGCCTGAAAAGTCAAAATAGGGGCATCTAAGAGGTCAAAAGGGGTCCGTTTTGTCACAGCTCCCCCTTTTAACGGTTTTGTCGATCCTCCTGTGAAGTTTGTCTCCACAATTTCTTCACTTTTTCTCCCCCAAGGTTCAGCACGAGATAGCTATCTAAAGACTGAACATCATTTCAAAATGGTTCGTTTTCAAAAATCGTCACATGCTCACATGATCACAGGAGTCCAAAATGGGTGAAGAGTAATGTCGATGTTTCTGGTGAACTAATTTCTTAACCATAATCTCAATGTGTACTCTTACAACTTCGGGCTTAGGTCAATGCATGCGCGTCACCAATCGGTGCGACGACGTCTGATTCCGGGTCAGCGTCGCGCGGTTGACCGTTAGGGTTCCAAGGTGTTCCATCATATACCTTCTAGATTGTAAGGAAAGAGACCCGGGTCGGGCTAATCATTTACCTCGAAAACTTTTTGGGCAAACTTGGTGGTCGGAAGCAGCTGGGAGCCTAAGCATGGCATGACGGTATTGTCATCAGTATGAGTCTTAACCGGTCAAAGTTAGTTTGAGGAGTCTAGAGGCCCAAATCAATCTAGATGTGAGCTTAGGATATCTGGGAAGTTGAGTGTGCATTTCCCTTTCATCATTCAACCAACCTAAGTTTGGGCAGTCACCAGATGGTCGGACAAAAAAAAAAAAAAAAAAAAAAAAAAAACATGTTTTCATTCATCACACAGCTCATTTGTTAATATCCACTAGCATTTGCATATTTACTTGTCGCATCAGTTTCAATACTCTCCCTTTTGTCTGGTTAGTTGAACACGGCCCCTTAACCCTATGCGAAGGCTAGGGAAGTAGTTGCTCTTTTGGGCAAGCGGCCGAAAACAGATACTACTAACTGTTTCCTCTTTATTTTGTGCATACAGGAAAAGGATTCTGTCCAAAAGGTGGATGCTTTTGCTGTCGAGTCGAAGCCGAAAGCAGCCGGATTGGCATTCTACTTTGAGAATGGCCATATCTTCCGCGCTGGCTTCGACTTGACAGGGACCTTTGTCCCTCGTTTCCTTGCAGCTCGACATTAAGATATTGTGGATCATTGATTATTTACATTTACTGATGTGCGTTCTTGCAGCTGCAGGGAATCCGAAGCAAGTAGGATTGAAGACACAGGAGGCTAATAACTTCGGGCGTATAGACTCTGAGTTCCTCTTTAAACAAAACAATGAGGAGTCTATATTCTCCAAGTTATTCGATTGGCCAATAAATCCCTCCCGTTTGCATTAGGAATTGCATTAGGAATTTATTTTAATTTTAAACCAACATGCATTTGCATAAGCATTCATCCTCGCCCTAGGGGCAATGACCATCATTCATCACTTTGCTTAACCCATCGCTGATCTGTGATTCTGGCAGTTGTGCGTCTGTTAGCCCTTTGAATTGCAAGACCTCTTTCTCCTTTTTTCAGCAAGTGTGCTTGAGAGTCTCTCACTTGGCGATCCCATGATGCGCCAGGCCACCGCGTGCCCATTGTGTTGAGAGTTATTCAAGTCACACTCCTACACCTTTCATGCTCGAGATCCCCTTGGGCCAGATCGCTATATTCTGGTACACCAAGGCCTCGCGGTTCCAGCACCCGGGGGTCCCACGGACTGTGATTCTCTAGTACTGAACTATGTTCCTTTTCTTAAACCACTCTTGCAACTCAAATAGCTAGCCTTCATGCATTTGCCGCATTCGCATATCATCCTTGGATATAGCTCATTCATTTTCTCGGGTTGTCCAAAATCAGTCTCGATTTCCGGAACATCTATTTATCATTCCGTTCCACTCCACTGCAAAATAGGTGTCCCGGAGGGGCATTTGTAGACACCGATTTTGGACCACCCTCTTGGTCATGAACCCAATACATCATTAGCCCTTCATCACCAAAATCCCCTCATTTCAGCCATCTCAGCCTACTACCAGCTAGGCCCATTAACCAAATCCCAACTCTAGCCACCTTTTTCGTGGAAGGCCAGCCAGTCCGCCTTCCAACCCCTTCGAAGGCCACCCCTCGCCTTCCACCACCTTCGAAGTCCAGCCACCTCGCCTTCCACCCTTTTGGCCACCTTCTTCATCTTTTCGTGGAAGGCCAGCCCCCTTGCCTTCCACCACCTTCGAAGGCCACCCCCCGCCTTCTACCCCCTTCGAAGGCCAGCCACCTCGCCTTCCACCCTTTTGGCCACCCTTTTTCACCTTTTCGTGGAAGGCCAGCCCCCTTGCCTTCCACCGCCTTCGAAGGCCACCCCCCGCCTTCTACCCCCTCCGAAGGCCAGCCACCTCGCCTTCCACCTTTTTAGCCACCTTTTTCACTTTTTACCACTTTTCGTGGAAGGCCAACCCCCTTGCCTTCCACTTCCTTCGAAGGCCACCCCTTGCCTTCTGCCTCCTTCGAAGGCCACCCCTCGCCTTCCACTCCCTTCGAAGGCAAGCCGGGCTGCCTTCCACCACAAGAATGGAAGGCATGTCACCTGGCCGTCCACTCCTTAACCACCCCCTTGACTCCGTCTTCCCCACGATCTCCTCTACTCACCGCCCTCGTCCCCCACTACTCCGACCACTCCCCACTCCGGCGACTGCCGCGTCCACTACCTCCAACCCTTGACCACTCCCTATTGGTTGAAGGGTGATTTACGGGGATTTAGACCCCTGTTTTCTCCCCTTTTTTCCTTCGCCTATTTAAACCCCCCAGGTTCCCTCGAGCAATGGGGTTGCGTCGGAGGGGTTGGAAGGGGATTAAGAAGGAGTTTCTTCCTCGGAGCGGGTCGGCTTTGAGGAGTCGAGCGGGCAAAGAGTCAGAAGACTGTTTCAGGAGGAACGTCACTCCATATGGGCTTGTCTTCCTAACCCTCTTTTACTTTTCACCTTTTTCACTTCATTGCATTTCCAATTTCCATCCATGCCGTAACATCCTCCCTTTTTACTCTCTTTTTACCTTCAACACATCATTTCACTCTTCACACACGAGCACTTATCTGCATGCATACATCCTAGAATGACTTAGCAATCCCTATTTACCCCCAGAGGTTCCAAACAAAAATCGGGAGGTGGGTGGCCGTAACATATGGTCACCTTCCCTCCCAAACACCCATCCGGTGCGTCTCCCTCTAATTTTATTTAATTTTTATGTTTGCATGAACGGTTCCTACATGTCACAGTTCTAATTAGGTGATTGTCTTTTCTTTGTCTGTCTTCTCTTTTCAGGGGTTCTTACCAGATTCTGCGCGTGCACTACCGAGCTCTCCTCCTCTGGCCGGCCGGAGGAAAAGAAGGGGAAACCACCATCTTCCGCTCCCACAGAACGCGATCACATCCCCACCATCCTGCGGAGCACAGGGACCGTAAGGTAATGCTCCTGGCGATCACATCATTTATTTCTAACCCCCCCTTCTGAATCGCCACAGTGCTAAGACGAACGGAGAGGAACCCTCGCCCGAAGCCCGCAGCCGCGGCGGGGGACGTTCCGGGCGCCTACAGACGCTATTTAGAGTTTATTCTTATTTGAACGTTTAAATTTGAATTTTAATCAATTGATTAATTAGCTAAAAGGCGTCTGTGAGGGTCGACGCGTTTTAGGTTTCCTAAGCTATTTCTACTTCTCTTCCGGATGTTTATCCTTATCTTAATCAGTTTAAAAGACGTCTACACAGGTATACGCGTTTTAGCTGATAAAGATAAAGATAAGTTTTCTCGGATGTTTATCCTTATCTTAATTAATCTGAAAGGCGTCAGCCATGGTGGACGCGTTTTAGATAATTACAGATAAAGATGAATTAATCTATATTTATCTGTCGGTTAAGATAGATAAATCCTAGATTTTTCTATGTTAATCGCGAATGCAGAAAAAGCCTATAAATACCTTGCATGTTGAAGAGTAAAAAATGTTGAGCCCTATTGAGAAAAAAAGAGAGCATTATTATAGCGAGTTGAAGATCGAAGCAACAACGTCGGAACGCCGGAGCACTGCCATTTCCAGAAGTCGGTGTCCTTTAAAGATCTTCATCCTTTCAAGGCTTCAACCATTGGGCATAAGTGTTTCATTTCTGCATTTTTATTCTACATCTTCATTTAGTTTCATTCTTCATAATCACTTCATGCAACACACACCACAGCATCATCTTTCAAAACCTATTTGATTAA